>MCJB01036859.1:33812-61262 GCA_002018475.1 Nicotiana obtusifolia
GGGGGGGGGGGGGGGGGGGGGGGGAGGAACTAACCCGAGCTTTAGAGAAGTGTCGGAGCTGTGGTCCTCTAGAGGTGGGGGACTAGTAGAGTTACATGCATTATTGACAGACTCTGAGGATTGACGTTCCTCATAAAATATGTTTTCTGATTCAACTGCTACTACAATTGCTGGATGTTTGCTGCTGTTGTTCGATATCTCCATCACCTTCACAAAGATTTCGCAGTAGTTACTATCAGTAAGTATCAAAGGAAGCATTGATGCAACAATAAAAGTTGGTGTTAGTGTGATCAGAAGGTCACGGGTTCAAACTGCAGAAATAGCTTCTTGCAAATGTTCAAGGTAAGGCCGAGTATACATGACTCGATACGGTCTGGCTTCCTTGGACTCCGCACGTAGCGTGAGCTTAGTGTACCAAGCTGCCGGCTGCAAACCTTGCCACCAGTTAATAAAGAGACTTTCCAGTTGTGTTCTTACCTTCTGTTTCAATCTTTCCTTCTCTTCCATTAGCTGTATTCTCTGTAGATTATACAATATCTTCAGCCTTGTGGAATATTATGAAAGTGAAAATATGAAAGTCAATTTTATAGAATTTAAATTCATTAACTCCTCAAATTTCAAGTTTTGATATATATGATATTCTTTATAAAATTTTATCATATCAAATCTACTTTTCAACCATCATTTTATTTTATTTTTTTCACCGTCACTGATGTAATGCTCAAGTCAAAATAATATTTTTAAAATTTTGCATCCAGTCAAACAACATTATATACGAGACAAAAAAGTACTAAGTTAACACAAATGACCTTTTCTTGAAGCTGGTTGATCTCTTTCATTATTTTGTCACCCTGAGAAAATAAACAAAACAAGTTTTATGAAGAGACCATTAGCTCTAGCAATCCAAGTACATAAACTGAGCGAATCCTGCCCCATTTTTATTTCCGTTCCCCGGGAGAAAAGGTTGGATCAATCAAAGGGGAAACTACGAGCCCTCTACCCCACACATCTAATACAATGTCTAACCTTCTTCTCAATGACGCGGCTTAATCCAGCTTCAAGAGACCTCTCCAATTGTTGCAACTGCTCAACACTTAATCCTTGAAGCTCTTCTCCCCTCATTTGCCTGTTTCCCTTTCATGTTAAATCTCATTTTTTAACATAAAATTAGGCTTAATTAGAACTATCTATACCTCAGTTGATGGCTTTTCTGAGAAATCTCTCTGCTTAATCTAGTGTAATCTCTGTTCTCTACAAGCTGAAAAGAGTAGTTTCCATCTTTAGAATGAAAGTAAGCACAAAGTTGAAATAACTACAAATGCAAAAACAAAACCTCTAAAAGTACAACGGATCAAGAGATTTACCTGCAGCTCAAGAGAAGGCTGCTCCAATTTCTGCAGATTCTTCGAGAGCAAATTATGCCTTTCAAGAATTTCTTTCATGCTTCATAGAACAAAATAAATTTTAATATCACATCCTCTCGAGATTATCTAAATGGCGACACATGATCAGTGAAGATTAATATAGCCGACTCCAACTTATGGGGACTTCGAGGTTTAGTTATTGTTGTTGTATCCTCTTGAAACGGTCCGGAATTGATAAAATTTCTTTCGGTGACTCGAAAGTAGTGATTGAGAAAATATTTCTGGCAAAGGGTTCAAAAAACTACTAAATTGCCACACTTGAATGTTTAACTTGCGATCTGAAGTAATTCTACGAGTGACCTATGGAACTACACTCTGAAGCCTCCCTTATGTATACTAATTGCACGGTATAATTCAAATCATGCAATGTCATGAATGAAAGCTTTTGCCCACATTGTACATTTGGCGCGAATGAGAATAGTATCCAAGGTTCAACTCTTTTCAGTCACATTAGTTAAAAAGACTATAGTAATTGACGCGTCCAAAAAGGTGTGGTCTTTTCTATTCCACTATTTTACACCTCTTAAAAAAAGTTAATATGTTTCAAAAGTGCGACATCAAGCCTATGGTATGGCATGTGGTGACACTTGAAATTTTGTTCTGAGAGTGAGTGTACTTGCACTTTAGTCCCTTTGCATTGCTATGATAAATATTGTGAGAGTGGGACTTTCTTTTCAGTGAGGGCACATACACTGCTAGGTTGATAGTAAGTTGAGCTTTGAGTAAGGCATAAGTGTATTCAGCTGAAGGTAGCCTTTAGCTATTTTGTTGAGGCTCAAAGTTCACTAACTGATTGGTTGTCTTTGAATATATTGATGATTCAAGAAGGGTACAACACTCAAAGAGTTATACTTGAGATACTAACAACAAACACCGTCCACGGTCAGTATTGTTTCATGTTTGATAAGTAGAATCTAGACTAGGATAGTATCGTGTTAGTTGCTTGAGGACAAGCAAGAGTTTAAGTTGGGGGTGTTGATGTACCGGATAATTTCGGTACATTTTGATATTACTTGCTTAAAGTTTAACTTGTTTTACTTGCAAATTCTCATGATACTTATGTAATTTTAGTGTAATTGCAGCATATCGAGTGTAAGGACCCAGAAGTACGGAAAAGAGTTCAAAAAGTCAGCAGAAGAAAAGAAAAGAAGTAAAAGCATCGCAAATACGAGTATGCGGTCGCAAACAAAAAATGCGAATCGCATATTCCACAAGCAGATCGCAAACAAGGACAGAACACTACGCCAATCTTCATGACGAGAATGACACCGCAAAACAGGAATGCGAACCGCGAAATGACAAGGTGAAATCGCAAACACAAACAGAGTTCTGGGTGAAAATCAGAGTGGAGAATGCGATCGCATAATCACATGCGAACCGCGAATCAAAACGCGATGAGAGCAAAATTTTCTGGTGGAATTTGCAACGGGCGATGATGATCTGCGGTCCACATTTCTGTTCTGCGACAGAAATGCGGTCGGCATTATTACAACAGGAGCAAATCAAACCGAAATTCGCCTCGGGTTTTGGGCCTCTATAAATAGGTTTTATAGGGTTTTGTGAGGAGAGTCTTGTCAGATTTTAGAGTACAAAGTACGGGCAATTAACTACTTAAATTCTTAGAAGCTTTTGGGGATCAAATACCTTCTATTTTTGTAAGATGATATCAATTACTATTCTTTGTTCTTTAATTATCAGCATGTGTAGCTAAATTCAAACGCTGAGGTTGTGAACCCTAGATGGATAGAATGTTGTTGAGATCTTGATATTGAATATGATTTCGAAGAAAGCTTGATATTTATTTATTTCTTGTTCTTCAATTAATCGTATGGTTGCAAACATTAACGAATGCCAATTAACTCTATCTTATCTTGTAAAAGTGAGATAGAATTTGGTAGAAATAAATAACAAAGACTCAAGGCTTTAAACCTTGTTTAATAAAATCGCTTAGGAATAAGTAGGTTTTAATTTGGCGTTTAATTGGTTGTTCTTAAGCATAACTCTTTTATATTCGGGAGAATCGTAGAGAGGATACATTTTCCAATTATTGGGAAATATTGGATAGTACATTAAACATCAATTGCATATCAAGAAAGGTATTCAATATTAATATCAAGAACATTCTACTACATTAAGGGGGACACAACCTTGGTTTCTTAAATTCATATTTTTCACATTCATACTATCAAAATTAGTTTTCAGTTTTCATTTACTTATACATTCAACACTCCTTTATTCTATTTGACGTACTTGATAGACTTACAACTTAGTCAAGTATTACATTAATTAGATAATAGTTTCACACCTATTCCTTGTGGGATTCGACCTCCAAATGTTGAATTGCGGCCGGCATTTGAGAAACGGCTGCACCTAAAATATATCAATTAGATATCAAAAGGAAAACAGCAGATGGATTTAAGTAAGGAAACGACGCTTACGTCACATGTTCCACTTTTCGGGGAACGACATGTCTTTTGCAGGGATAAGGTCCGAGGTTCTTATTCGAACGAACCGGCTCATCCAACCTCGGTCCTTGTCCTCGTCAATGCTCGAGAATGGAGCTTTGCTGGCTCGGCGAGCAAGTTTTATTAGTCCCCCTCGGAACATTCGGGGACTATACAATCGGAGTAAATGGTCAACGATAAAGGGGTGCCCGTTGACTTTACTCACAATGAAGCGGAAAAGGTGAACTATCCGCCAAACGGAAGGATGAACCTGACTCAATGTAACATTATACCTTTTACAAAAGGCGACAATTATGGGGTCCAAAGATCCCAACGTAAAAAGATAGGTATAAACGCTCAAGTAACCTTCCACATAGGTGGTTATCGCTTCATTAGGAGAAGGGACTACCACATCCTTGCCAACCCATTTACATTCCACCTTCACCCTGTCAAGGATTTTGTTGGTAATCGAGCTAACGTACATGGCAACCAGTTCGCCCCGGCCAGGTACTGAAGAAGCTTTCTCTACCTTGAAGTCGGAACCGGTGGAGCATCCAACCGGTATAAAAGCTTTCAGGGGAGGCTCTGCAGAAGTCTCCTCGACAGGGACTGTTTCAACCTCTTCAGCAGGTTGAGAGGAAGAAGGTTGTTGTTTTTGAGGGACGGATTTGGATGTTTTCGCCATTGGAGTAGAAGAGATGAGAGTAGAAGCAAAGGGAAATATATGAAAGAAGTTTGAGGTGTAGAGATGCAGAGAGCGAAAGCAAGGAAAACTTTTGAACAACGCAAAGTCTGGAAGTTAAAGACTGAAGAGGCTATTTATACTTTTCAAAAGCGGCGGTTCGAAACACGAGATGGGAAAACATTAAATGGTATTTGCAGAAGTTGCAGGGTTTGTCGCCAGCTAAGACACGAAAGGACCTTTTTCGACAGTAGTCGCGTGCGTCATCATGCTGCCATCACCCATCAGCGAGACGTTTTTTAGGATATGTGATTTGACGCTTCGAACTTCGTGTCGTACTCGATAAATATGTTGTTACTTGACCTAATCTCGAAAGGCGGCAGCTCATATCGTTTTTTGTCATTACCCTCCAATAAACGAGGGGACTATCTGTACGGGGTCAGATACAATCGAGCACATAATGAATATCGATCTTGGACTACAATCCGAGGTCGGTCTATTATGGATTGGGACCAGCACTTCGAGAAAGGAAGTTCGAGGTCGGGCATCAATAGATCGGGACCTAGGTCTAGGCGTTCGAGATGAGGCAGTCAAGACTGGCCTGGGTAGATGCATCTTATGGTAAAAATATCAGTTTCGCTTAACGAAAGGGCCGGAAATCTCGCGGTGAGCAGTCATCTCGGCGGGAATCACTGCCTCAATCATCAAAGACGTTGAACCCATTATTTTTAGGGATATTTTACCCTGTAATTAGTCATTTTACCATAAATAGGGTTCCTTCTCCCCTCCTATAAAAAGAACTTAATTCTATTGTACAAAAAATAACACATGATCAGCAATACAGTTATCATTTTTAGCTATCTTTTTCATAAACTGTTTGTTCTCTCTATTGCTCATCTCGTCACAGCAAAATCATACAACTCTAGTGGTTTGTTTATTCTCTTGCTTATTCAAAATCAATCTCTATTCATCACTATTTATTTTATTGTATCAAGCCTAGTCACATATTCTTAAAACCACGTACAAATTCAATTGTTACCCGAATTTTAGGGTAAACAGTTATCTCGGATTGTTATACCACCCTCCCATAGAGATAAAAATAATATTATAATTCCGGAATAACTAATTCCTAGATTAATTATATTGCGATTTTATCTCAACCAAACATAAGATAAAACTCATCTCAAATTTAATTCCGAAATAAATTATCCATCATCGTGCCAAACGAGCAAGAGTGAAGCAATAGTAAGCTGATAGAAGGCAAATATTGAACCGACTAGAAGTACTCTTCTGATTACTTAAAATCCTTCTTCATATATTGAAGTCTACATAATTCTACCAATCTTAGATGAAAAATCTTCATTATTCAAGTGTTCCTCTCGAGTAAGCTTGACGTAGCTATTAATTGTTAGAAAACATTAACTTGCACATTGGTTGGTTAACAAATTAATAAATTCATGCCAAGATTAGGTATAGTTGAGCTCGAGGAGTGATCAGTTACTACTGCTTAAAAATTTAATTATTTGAGTGAAATTGATATGTATCTTTTTGTTCATGGATACAAATCATTTCTATCTGTCCAAATTCAATTGTCAAAAACACTGATGGAGCTAAAGCATGTTAAGTGCTTTCAAAAACATATTTTAACTAATTATTTCATTATTTTTTTCTTATTTAACGATAAAATAAGAAAAAATAAAATGAGTAGTTTGTTCTAAGGATATAAGTTGGTTATAAGACTCTAACTGATAGAGACAGAAAAAGCACCGTAAAAATTAATTAGCGAGATTTTAGGATGATAAAATAATAAATGAGTAAACGATAGAAGAAATATTATCTCATAATATGAGATAAAATTTGAGGAAAGCAATTTAAAGTATTTCCTGCAAGTTTTCAAATTAACAAAGGAAAATAAATTTCAGCACTTGAGGTTTCACAAATAAAATTTTTAAAGTCCATACTGACTACTGATGATTAACTTGTCAAAATTTGTCAAAATTTCAAACTCAAGCACTGATTACTGGGTTGTTTCTCGCTAGTGTTGGGATTTTCTTAGTTCAAAATTTATTTTTTAGGAAAAAAATAATTAAATACAGTACTAATAACTTTTTAAATACTGAAAGTGGCTATTTGCCAATTTTTCCTCAACTTTGGCAGGGAAATAGTTAGCTCCTTTTTAAGATTTCCAGTTTCTTCTTCAGGCGACCTTTTCGACTTGCAAATAACAACAAGTGACTTGTCTTTTCACCGGCCGCTCAATGCCGCCGAAAGCTGCGTCGGTGCCGCGGTGGCGCCGCAAAACCATAATGACTGCCAGAAAATCCGTTCCCAAAGTAACCAAATCCACCGGTTCCCCCAATCCCTTACCGTCCACCACCACCGCCGATGCTGCCGACGTCATCACCACTACACCCGATGAATTGTCTCCCAAATCTACTACCAATTCTAAAGGCATCAGCGAGCAATCCCTGATCTCCCAAGTTCCTGAAACAACAAACACGGTTATGAATGTTGGGGAAACCACCGAGGAAACCATGTTGAGCTCGCCGGAGGATAACAAAGTGGAAATTGAAGCTGCTGGGGAGCAGAAAGTAGGAGTTGGTAAGAAAAAAGTGGTGAAAAAAACTGTAAGGATAGTCAAGAAGATTGTTAAGAAAAAAGTCCCCAAATCGAAGAACGAGGAATCAGTCAAAGGCGGGGAAAATGGTGACAGAGAAGCTGTTTCGGATTCATTGGCCACCTCTCCAGGCATTATTGAATCAGAAACTGAAAATTTAGAGCCTACTACTGCTGCTACAGTTGGTGAGGTTGGCGACCCAAAAAAAGGCGATCTTTATCCAGTAGAAGTTGAGAAAGGTACTATCGTTGCGGCTGAAGATATCTTAGGAAACGATGGAATCAAGGATTGTGACGTTAGTGTGTCTAAACATGAATTAGAGCTTCCCATTTCGGATGCAAAGGATAATATAGGTTCTCTTGAGACAGGAAACGTAGTTCTTAATTCAGAAAAAGGTAACCTTCGTCCAATTAAAAAGATTGTCAAGAAGATTGTCAAGAAGAAAGTCCCCAAACTTAAATCTTCGGTCAAAAGTGGGGGCGCAGAAACTGTTTTGGATTCAGTAGCTCAGTGTAGCCCTCCAGAAACTGAAAATCTAGAGTCTTGTAAGGCTGTTTCAGCTGAAGCTGAGCAGTCAATGAAATACAATCTACATCCTATGGGAGTTGAGAAAGCTACTAATGTGAGTGCAACCCAAAATACATTAGAGCCTCCAGTTTTGGAATGTAAAGACATTGCTTTTGTTGAGACTGCTGATACGGTTTCTCAAGCTGCACTTCTTGATTCAGAAACAGGTAATCTTAATGTTTCTACTAGTGATAATTTGGACTCATGTAAGGATCAAAATTTGGAAGAAAACAGTCAGAGCAGGGATAAAACAATGGAAGCTGCAGATACTAGTCTGAGGTTGAACCAAGGAATAGTATTGAGTGGGGAATTGGAGGCATTAGAGCGGAAGAAGAGGCGGAGGACAGAGATTTTCATTGGAGGATTAGACAAGGAGACAAAGGAGGGTGATATTAGGAGAATCTTTGAGGAAGTTGGTGAGATTGTGGATGTAATAGTGGTGACAAATCGTGAAACAGGGAAGAACAAGGGGTTTGCGTTCGTGCGGTTTGCTTCCGCGGCTGATGCGAAGAAGGCTGTAGAAAGATATTCCAAAGTTGAGGTAATGACGTTTGGAATTACTATGCGTTAGTCTAATTAGAGCAAAAGTTCATTTAAGTAGTGTGGTGTGGCTGTTTTGTCTACACATAAAGCTATTAAATCTAGTATCTGACAAGATTCGTATGGATTTTTCGACCTAACTATCAATTTCCTAGATCCTACAATTAAACTAATTCTTAGTAAATTCGGCTTCGCATAATGTATGTATATAGCAAAGAAATTTTAAAATGCAAGCATGTGATTTTACTGTCATCATTTATGAAGAGAGTAGAGTATTTGGTGTTCCCTCTTTCACTCTCATAAACAATTAGCTGTTATAGGTTATCAAAAGACTGATCAGCTGTTATATCCAAACCATTTTACAAAATCAGTTTGATTTTTCCAAAAAGATTAATTATAGAGACTGCCTTCTAGCCTTTCAGGTTTCAACTATTCAGACTTACCTTCCCATATTTTCAAACATTTCTCATTTTGCAATTTGATAACAAAGCTAATTCTCGTGGTTTGATGTATCCTTTGTCATAAGCCTCAAATGAATAGATAAAAGTGGCTACAATCTAATAGCTAAGTATTTTATATGAGGCGCCTCATACTATTCAACATGATAGGCAAAAGTTTTGGATTTTTGTTTTGCCATCAATCATCCCCAAAATTCTTTATGTGTTAGGTAAAAAAATAGGCAGCAATTTAGAGGGTGTCTTGCAAAACTAAAATGAATAAGTAACAATGTCTTTTCTCGAACTCTGTAAGCTTTTAGATAAGGATCTTAGCACAACAACTATTTTTTTGGGAGAAAGGTGACAGCAGAGCAACTTTAACCTACAAAAACTTTATTTCCAAGCAGCAATAGTTGCCTTTTTTACCTGGAAGGACTTGAGCGATTTAATAGTAATGTCACTATTGGTGGGCCATGCTTGTATATAAAGGGAACTTGTTGAAAACGTCAATAGGGCTCTGATGAATTTGACGATCTTATGATCTATTATATCTATCAAGTTGATCTGGATCCTCTGATAAAGATCAACATTAAAATATGGAATATTTAACTTACTTTTCAATTTTGGCTAATGGTAGTTATGGACTAAGGATTTTCTTTTAGTTTGATCGATTTACAATGCAAGCACATGACTTTGTTTCTTAGCTGCATGCTGTTGTTTTCTTTTGGCAGAATACTATGGTCAGGTTTTTGTCATATCTTACATCCACCTAATGTTACTACTGGTCAGAAATAGCAGTGTAACACCAATGATTTCGATAATATTCAGTATAATGCTTTAAATAATGTCAATTTGAGAGTTCATTCTTTGTTCTCTCTATGCGATCGCCGATCGCACCAGTTATGCTATACTGGCGTGATCTTTTCAAACATTTCTTATTTTGTTCTCTTTAGAGTGTGATGGTATGATATAAGTCTATCTACAAGAATCTAGATGATTTAAGATTTATATGCTGGAAGCTTATCTGTATTTATCCCAAAAAATAGATTGCTGGAAGCTTATCTAGTAAATTTGCGTACCCTAATACAGGTTAGAGATAGGTGCTACATTTTGATAGGTGCTACATTTTGGAAAGTGGTTCAGTTAAAACTTATTTTTGGATACCAAGCTTTAAATGGATATTGGTTACAGATCCCCTTTTTCTGGTTGATAAGTGGATGTGGCTACTAATTCTTAAGATTTGCTTTGTGTGATTGTACTAGTCATAAGTACTATGGTTTGAGGTAAAATCATACTGTCTGGATATCGATTCTTGTGATTCTTGGTTCATGCAGTTTTCAGTTTCCACCCAAAATTACGGCATAGAGAATAATATCTTTTAGCTAAGTTTACTTGTGCACTCCTGTTGAGAAATAATTGTAGTTTCTGCACTAAGGCCTAAGCTGTTGTGTGCAATGGACTAATATATTTGTTTGATCTTGAAACCTAGATATCTGGAAAGCAGTGTGGTGTATCCCTTGTTGAGGGTAATGACACAATATATCTAGGCAATATTGACAGGAAATGGAAGACTGAAGACGTAAGCTTTACTGTTTGCTGCTGGTCATTGTAATTCCTCTGGGTTAAAGTGACTTCTAAAGAGTTTATCTCTTGACAGGTAATTGATCTACTGAAGAAGGCTGGAATTGAAAATATCGATAAGGTTACAGTTATGACTAATCCTAATAACATTGAGCAGAATAGAGGGTTTGCATTTGTTGAACTTGAAACAAATAAAGAAGCTAAGATTGCTTTCAATAAGCTCCAGAAGAAGGATGTTTTTGGGAAACACATGAATGTAAAAGTTGCATGGGCGCAGCCTTTAGTTGAGCCAAATGAAGAAGAAATGCTAAAGGTCAGTTTGGAAACTTTTGGAATTAATATATTGATGCTTATCAACTTGTTTACCTGAAATAAATGCCAAGTGGTGCCAGAGAGAAGCCTCAATTTGTTCTATTTTGCTCTTTATCTTCCCCTTTCCTAGCAGATTAACTATCTCTATCTAAAATGCACTTTTTAATTTGATTAAAATACTTAAATTGAAAGTGTTTTGCCTTTATCAAGGTTAAATCAGTTTATGCTGAATATTTACCTTCCACATGGAATGAAGAGAAAGTGCGGGACTACTTTGGCAAATTTGGTGAAATTGAGAGTGTTGTTCTTGCAAAAGATCTTGCTTCCTCAAGAAGAAAAGATTTTGCCTTTGTCAATTATATAAGCCGTGAGTCTGCTCTAGCGTGCATTGAGACATTCAGTCACGAACCAGTCAACAAAAGTGGATCCAAGGTTTCTGTGTTAGAGTAATCTGCTGCTAAGTTATTGAGAAAATTGCTTTGCTCATGATTATTTTAATGTTGATTAAATTTTTTAGGTAAACTTGAAGGTATCTCTTGCAAAACCCGTCCCTAAGAGCAAGCAAACTAAACGTGCAACTGTTCCTACTAAAAGGGAACCTCGTGAGCAGAAGAAAATACAGGACCCATGTGAGTGTCTTGAAACCCTTATATTTATCAATCTGATGACGGTTTGATGTGATTATCTGTGTGCTTTTTGACTTAAAACCTTGATGACCCTTATTTCTGTAAAGAATATAGATCAAAGAGGGGAATGAATTGCTTGATTATCCTCTCTAGTATGTTGGAATTTCAATGATGTACAAGCCAGATAAGGAACATACCTAGCTCATTCTCCTACCTAAATAATTACTGGCATTCTAAACCTTCTACAAGATGCATATTTTTTATATAAGTAAAGTTCATATTCTTCATAATAACAGCACTAAGATTGTGCAGAAATATGTATATAGAAAAAACTTAGTTCGCTCTACAATTACAGGAACCAAAATGATCCGACACTCTTTTCATTTTAGGACACCCTAAAATGTTTGACACCATTCCATTTCACAACTTTTAAGATTCTAAGTTAATTAACTGTGATGTTTGCCTCTTTTCAACCACTACTTTAATATTCTCTTCCACTCACTATTCTACATTATAGCCTGCAACTGACTCATGCAACTGATTTAACTTCCGCTTCTGGAAGATCAAACGGAGCTCGATTAGTTTCTGCTAGACGAGATATAAAGAACATAACATATATTATAAGAGTCAAATTGGCATCTTACTTCAAATCCATGTGCACTCAGACACTCCATCACATATAATGAAACAGAGAATACGTTCAACATTGTGAAGAAATGAACTAACTCAAACCCAAAAGTTAGCTCATAAGTTGAATTAAGCCCAATGTTCATTTCTTCACATGATATTAGAGCTAGATCCACCGATCTCTGATGTTGTGTTTCTCAATGTTGGGACATGTTGTGCGGGTAAAGGAGTGGTATTAAGTCCCACATTAGTTGAGGGAATGGGTTGTGATCTCCTCATGAGCTAGTTTTTGGGGTTGAGTTAGGCCCTATGTACACTTCACAACATCTATGGAGTTAAACAATTGTCACTTGATAGCAGCAGTGAGTTCTTGTCTCTAATGATTAATTTCTTTCTTGCGGTTGTAGCTATCTCGAAGAGGAATGAACCCAGCAAAAAGGTAAATTACATGAGAAGATATACTGAACATTGAATTAAGCCCAATGTTCATTTCTTCACATGATATTAGAGCTAGACCCACTGATCCCTGATGTTGTGTTTCTCAATGTTGGGACATGTTGTGCGGGTAAAGGAGTGGTGTTAAGTCCCACATTAGTTGAGGGAATGGGTTGTGATCTCCTCATACGATTTTGGCAATCCTCACCTCATGAGCTAGTTTTTGGGGTTGAGTTAGCCCCAATGTACACTTCACAACATCTATGGAGTTAAACAATTGTCACATGATAGCAGCAGTGAGTTAAACAATTGTCACTTGATAGCAGCAGTGAGTTCTTGTCTCTAATGATTAATGTCTTTCTTGCGGTTATAGCTATCTCGAAGAGGAATGAACCCAGCAAAAAGGTAAATTACATGAGAAGATATACTGAGGATCATAGAGTCGATAGAGGATCTTCTGCAACCAATGAACTTCTGCACCTCTTGAGACAACAAGAGCCAGCTGGTCAGATCCATTCAGGTTTAATATTTTACTTTTGAATTCTACAATTTTTTCTTTTCCTCGCGTCATTAGACATAATTGGTTGACTTAGCTTTCCATTTCAAATGTTTTGCTTGTGTAATGTACTTGTTTTTCTACAATATCCTCCCAAAACTCATTGGCACTTTGATAATTAAGTAGATAGTTACTTAGAGTAGAATGGCGTGTTAGGGTAACACAATGCCTATGTGAATAGAACTTAATGCAGATGCACTATGTGTTGTTTGTTCCGTTTTATTCAACTCCTTATGTTTAATATGGTCCGAAGGGCATGAAATCCGAATGTCATCTGCAAGGGACCATGTTATACCTTAGTGCCAAGACATCTAACGAACCAGGTTTTGCTCCTAAATAGAGGCCCCTAGGGGAATAGCATAACTTTTTTTGTCTCTGCTGAAATTTGAGCACTGATCTCTCATGGCTTCACTCGCTTACCATTAGGCTGCACCCTTGGGTGTTAAAAGGAAGACTTTGGAGCCCTGTTTTTATTTTCAAAGAAAAAATTAAAGCAAGAAAGAAAGAAAGCAGGATGTTGGAAGTACCATCTAGTGCCTAGTAGAGGGACGTAGGCATTTGAATCCATGTTTGTGAGAGGTATAATCGCTACAGATGCACGGGACAAGATTGGTGCCTTGTCAGGGGTTAGGGATGATCTGCAGAGATTTTATCACCTGAAATTAAAATAGTCTAGCTGCTGCCTTCGCACCAGATCAAATGAAGCAAGTAGCACGATAATGTCTGATGGGAGAGTTTAACTTCCATCATGATTGTCATAAGGAATGGGCTGGAGAAAGCAAGGAAAGAAAGGGGGGAGGGGGCGCAAGTTTAGTCAATATATGTGAACTCTTGAGAACCGGGCAATGATGAATGATGAAAACAAAATGGTAACTGATAGTAGTAGGTAGAAAATGGCAATCGTGATTGCACTTCTAATGTTTGTATTGGTAACAAAGTGTCCTTTTATCTCGGTCTTTTATTGGTGCCAGGATTAGATTTCTTTCATCTGTGTTTTTTTTTTTTCTGAAAAGGTAAATAACATGTATATTGAAAATAATAGAAAGCTTAGCCCCAACCCGGTGCTTGGACAGTCTTAATCTTCTCGATCCGGACAATTGGCTGGACTAGACTTCCTATGCTAATCTCATAGCAGAATGCGCTCTGCAATTATTGGTACTTTTTTTCCCTATTAAAGGAAAAAAGATAATTGTTGTGTGGAGTATGCTTGAGACAAACAGAAAGACGAATGGGCGAGGGTGAAGGAGAATCCAGATAAATATTAAGTAACAAGATGAAGAATTTAGACAAGTGGGGGTCCAGTGGCAAGAGCAATCCACTTTCAACCTAGAGGCCAGGAGTTGAGTCATCAAGGGAACAAACTATGAAAAGATTGTTGTGCAGCCATGGGTAGGGGAGTTTGGGCGTGCTGTTACCTTGTAAAGGAAAAAAAAGATAAGAGAATGTATTTATCTTTTTATAATTCTGATGTTTCTTCTTTTAGAGGATGTGGTTTATGTTTAATGTTTACTGATTGCAAACATTCCCAGATCCCTGCCCTTTGAATCCCCTCCCCCCTTTTCCTGTTGAATATAATTGATGTTTGTCTTTTGTTGTCCTTGCCGAGAAGGCTCAGGCATTGACCATCGGTATTTGTTATCTCGAAGCAAGCGGCCACTTTCTGCTGTAGTAAGTTGCAAATTGGTTGCGTTTATGCTGCTTTTTCATTTTATGTTCCTAGCTTCTCGTCTACACCTAGACTTATCTTTGAGGCACCCTCTTTCTGCCTGTGCAGGTAGATAATCCACATCATATAGATTCCGTTGGAGTTTCTAGACTGCGGTTAGAAAGCTCTTTTCCAACTGCAAGCCAAAGGTTCATACCATTATCTTTGCTAGTGGACGTCTTTTTAAACTAGGATAGTGTCTTGCAGATACTTTACCTCAGTAATTTATGACTGTGTGCTTTCTTTCATTCAGTATGGTATCACATAGCCGTGGACCTCTTGCTACACCATCTTTTGCCTATTATCGCCAGATAGGCAGTGGCCAGTCACCAGGTGCGTTAATACTGCAATTACCTGGTTCTTGACATAATTTTTGACTCAATAGTTTTTGCTCTTTTGAGTATGTGTTAGTGTTTAAGTTGTCTCCTTATTGTGTCTTGTCAGGTTCAGTTTATGGAGTCGGAAGCTTTCCGAGTTCTTTTCAGGTATAGAAATGAATGATCGGGGGTCGTTGTTACTGTTCACAGTTTTGCATGGCAAGCTTTCAGTTGTTCATTGGAATTCCCAGCTATTTCCCATCCCATTTCTATTATATAATATATAAACCTGATACTCTTACAAACTTGTGCTTCCCGCCTTCCACAAAGATTCTATACCAGTAGAATACACAAGGATTCTCCACCCATTATTATCTCTATTATAAAGATGAGCTGTCGAAAGATAGAGATAGAATGGAGACAGATCTTCTTTCTTCTATCTCTCTTGTGGCATTCATCATCTTGAGCACCTGATTTGAACTGAACTGAACCTCGTTCTATTGAGATTTTATCCTTTTTTTAAAACTGAAACTCAGTTGCCTATCTGATCCTTGGTCTAATTGGGCCTTTCTCTATAGTTCAAATCGAGTAGCGCTCCAATTTATGCTAATTGTTGTATATTGCATATTTTTCAATTTAATAGCTCGCACACTGCACCTTTATTTAAAGGTTTGTTGCTTGATTCTGCATGTGGATAGTAGTATACCTCACTGTTGCAAAAGCAAATCTTGTGTAGAATACACTTGCAATTGTGGGGGATGCATCTTCTTTTTATGAAGTATGAACAGTATGCCATATTTAAGCCCTCCAGAAAAGGAAAAAGAAAGAAATGGCATGTAAATGGACCAACTCCAAACCTTTTAACTCCATTCTGTTCAATGTCCAATGACCAAGGGTTTTTCATAATTCCTGATTAGCAAAAGTTCACTTTTGCAAAATGACTTGAAGTGGTTTATACTTTATACAACCTGATTATGATGATCATTTTCCTGGAAAAAGTTCTTAAGCTAAGGAGACTTCCTCCTTAGTCCATAGGTGTTGATGATACCTGTTGAATCTTGCCTATGTCTAAAGAAGTTTAAAATTTCTTCATTCTATCTCCGGAAGGATGAAAAGCTCTAGCCATTGAGCTCTGTTGCTAAAGAACAAAAGTTTCTAAATGTAATTGATAAAGTATACCTTTGTATACATTCTTATCAAAATTAATTAATCAAGACCTTCCAGCGTTGTTGTTTTTCTCCTTTTTAAGTTATATTAATAGACATTTCTCTTTCTTTTCAACATTAAAGGAAGATCGAAATGTTAGAGACTGACATTTTCTGAGCTGTAGCTCAGAATAGAGTTTCTGATCGTTGTTTCTGTTTGACTTGCAGTCTCAGGAGCGCGGCCCTTATGGTGGACATAGTAGCATATATCGTAGATGTAAGTAAACTTCTTCTGGTATCTTATTGGCTTTTAGAATGCTTTTTTAAATTAGCTTAGCCGATTGCGTCTTTTTCGCTTGATTTATGCTTTGAAACCCTTCCTTCTCTCCTTGCTAGTGATCTTGCAAATGAGGTGTTCCTAATACTCAGATGCTGTGTCTTGACTAATGTAGTCATAAGTAAAGGGTCTCAAATGTCGGTTCCTTTTCCTGCTTGTCTTGCTTTTCTTTTGTTTGTTTTTTTAACTTTAGTTTGGTTAGTTGGGTGGTTACATTTGAGTGTGTCCAAATGAACCTTCTCTATGGTCATCTTGGTTTTCTGTGCACGTTGTATTAGTTTCATATTGCCGTACTTACAGTGTTTGGTATAGCTTCTTTTTGGACCTTTGTAACAGTGTCAGATTCTTTTTGCCCTATTTTTGGGAGTCCCCTGTTAGTCGTTTAGTAGTGTTCCCTGTTAAAAACATGTTGGTTTCCAATGTCTTGGAATTCCTCAGGGTTTCTTTATTATAAATTTAATCATTGCTTCAGTTTTTTGCATTTCTATTCCAACATTAGATTAGTAGTCGACAGACGAACTGAAATTTAACCATAAGCTGCCGTGAAGTATCTGCAAACTGTGTGTTGATTAGAATTCACATTTGATCTTGTTGCAGCATTTTATGTTCTACGTGATCTTATTGTTATTCTTCATTGGTTTCTACAGATTGAACGAGTGATTTTGGCAATGCTGCTGAACTGATGTTTCTAGCAAGAGATGTTATACACTGACAAGTTTGAAATCCTATTTGGGAGTTTTGAAATGTAAAGCTAACGCATCAATGATCTCGTTAAATTATATGCAAGCTCATACTAATGTTTTCTAGTTGAGTAATGTTAAGGGGGTTTTGACATTTCATATGGCTAAGACCCTCCTTCCCCCTGCCCTCGGCCCTTCCTGTAGTCTGTGAAAATTTAGTCCAATTGTATCTTCGGTGAGTATTGAGTATTGACGGAGTTTGGCTGATTCCCAGCGCTACGCAGGGTCCGTTTTACAATTCATCAGTGTAGTGAAATTCTGTCATCTGCCCAAGTTTATTATTTGCCATGAATTTTCGAAACAATAAATCTAATGGCATAAATAATTCATTCAGTTAAATTTAATTAGTTGGATTGAGGCGTAATGAACTTGTTGCAGACCCTTAAATATCCTTCGAGTAAGGTGGGTGTGACAAGATTCAGGCAGAAAATAGTTATTGGAAAGTGTTAGGTTGAGTAATTGTCTACTGCTATTAACCATGAAAATAAGCATCATTTCGCATTTCAATCACTCTCCCTCATCCTATCATTGGTGATCTACGACTTCATATTTAAACGGATATTTTTTCCAATTTTTTTTATAGGGGTCAGGGGAAGGAAAAAAAAAACGGGAGGGGGATTACAAGGTGGGAAATCAAACTCTCATCAACAAGATGACAACCACCTGAGCTACTAAGAGTTATCCAACCTTGACGGAGAACTTGCCAATTTTGTTCTTAACTATGTCTTAAAATTCACTAGACAGCTTTTATAAAATATACATATAGTTCAACTTAATTGAAGTAACTGAAAGTGGATTCACTTGGCTTTATCAAACAACATAGCGTCATAAAAATTGGAGACGAGGATCCCAATTATTTAATTTTAACAGGTCAAACGGAAAATTGAAAAAAAAAACGCTACAAAGTGAATAAAGTTTAGAAATGAACACCTATTACGCCAAAGCAGAACTCAAAGCTGACTTGCAAACAATCACCTACAGACATGAAAACAGAGGATGGCAATTCTTTGGTTTTCATTCATTTAAAGTACATGAATCCTCTTGATGCCTTTGAAATAAATTTGAGTATAACATCATCAAAATAGAGCCGATATGATTTCCTCCGAGAGAGAATGCTCTAAGAGAAACAGAAAAAAAGAAGAATAGGATGCCCGGGAGGCAGTAATACTAACCTACAGAATAACATCATAGCAAGCACAATTATTAAAACTCAATAGAAAATTTCCCCAAGTTAAAGAAAACCATGAGTAATGCCCCGAGGGGTTTGTTTCTTCCAACTGGCTCACTTGGCGCTGGCAAGCTGGGTGCGGATGGCCTTGGCTGCAGAAACCATGGCTTGGAGTGCTGGTTTCACCTCGGTGTACTTGCGAGTCTTGAGACCACAGTCAGGGTTGACCCACAAGATGTTGGTGTCAAGAACAGCAAGCATCTTGTTCACTCTATCAGCAATCTCTTCGGTTGATGGTATTCTTGGAGAGTGGATGTCATAGACACCAGGGCCAATTCCAGCACCATACTTCACTCCCTCCCTGAAAACTGAGAGGAGCTTCTCATCGGAACGTGAGTTCTCAATTGTGATCACATCAGCATCCATGTCGATGATGGAGTGGATAATGTCATTGAAGTTGGAGTAGCACATGTGAGTGTGGATCTGGGTAGTGTCCTGGATATCGACATTGGTGATTCTAAAGGAGTGAACGGCCCAGTTCAAGTAGAAAGCATGCTCAGCCTTCCTAAGAGGCAACCCCTCTCTCAATGCAGCTTCATCGATTTGGATGACAGTGATGCCTGCCTTCTCCAAATCCTCCACCTCATCCTTAATGGCCAAAGCGATCTGGTAGCAGGTCTCAAATCTGGAGACGAAGATGACACAGGTCAACATCAACTCGTAAAAACAATTTCAGATGGGAGACATAGATCAAATATTAATTACCTTGGCTGGTCATTTCTGACGAATGACCAATTGAGAATGGTAACTGGTCCTGTAAGCATTCCCTTCATTGGGCGCTTGGTCATGCTCTGAGCTATGCTGGACCAGAATACAGTCATTGGCTTTGGGCGACTGACATCACCATAGATGATTGGTGGCTTCACACATCGAGATCCATAAGATTGAACCCATCCATTAGCAGTGAAGGCAAAACCAGAAAGTTGCTCCCCAAAGTATTCAACCATATCGTTCCTCTGCATGCATTGAACATCCAAAGTGACTAAAGATGCATCGGAAGACATCAAAGACCCAGAATATGCAGAAAACAAGAAAAAAGAAGCAGTCCCACAAGCATGTGAGTCGCCTTACCTCGGGCTCTCCATGAACCAAGACATCAATATCAAGCTCTTCCTGGAGGTCAACAACCTTCTTGATTTCCTCCTTGATGGCTTTAACATACTCCTCCTCAGAGATCCTAGAAACAAATCGCATTTATCAGAATACATGTTTGACAACATTGACAATGACAAGAGCTAGTAGAAGACTCACTTCTTGGCCTTGTATTCACGACGAACTCTTCTGAGCTCCACTGTCTGAGGGAAGGACCCAATGGTGGTTGTCGGGAGAACCGGGAGGTTAAGTTTCTTTTGTTGGGCATCAAGCCTAGCACTAACATTTGTTGCACGGCGGTGGTCAGAACCTCTGAGAGCAGCAGCCTGACAAAACACAAAAAAGAAGCCCAAGCTGGTAAGTAAAGCATACTCCCTAACAAAGTTATGACAAAAAATAAACTGTAAATAGCTCATCACTTACAGCCTTTTGAACAGCTTCATTTGTCACTCTTGGGGAGGTCTTTCTGGAAGCTTGAGCAGCAGCGCTAGCGGAGAAGAATGCCTGAAAATACAACCAAAACATTTGGTCATGAATGATAGAATAATCTAGTAAGGATAAATTCGCAAACTTTGATTTCTTGGCAGGCACTCTTCTCGAGACCTTTTCAGGTAAGAATGAAGTATACCTCATCCTTGTCACCAGCCAATGCCTTGGCCAAAGCATTCACTTCAACAACTTTTTGAGCAGCAAATGCCAACCAAGATTTAATTTCATCATCTAGCTTGGGCTCATTGATGAGATCAACAGCAGTGTGGAGCAATGAGCAAGATGTAGAGACTACAAGCTTATCTGCATTATTAAGTTCACAGAAAATATTATCTTCTGCAGCAAAGCACCAACAAAATAAGTCATGCAGCGTGGAGATGTGGGTTACACACCTTTTCCTACAATGCCCTCAAGTGATTTCAAGAGCTCAAGAGATGCAGCAAGATCATTAGCCCAGATGTTCCTCCCATCAACCAATCCTGCAAACAAGTACTTTCCTGAGGGGAAGCCACCCTTGATCAAATCAAGGGTCTGAGTTCCACGAACCAAGTCAAAACCAAAGGCAGTAACTCCCTTCAAAGCGGTGAGGGTTTTGAATGCGCCAGCAGGAACATCAGCAAAGTAGGTCTCGATGAGAACATCAAGGCCAGATAGAGTTGATTCCAGCTCAGCATATGCCTTGGTGAATGCTTCCAACTGGTAAGCCTCAAGATCCAACACAAGGGTAGGCTCATCAAACTGAATCCAGGAAGCACCAGCAGCCTTCAACTCGGAAATGACTTCCCTGCAATGATGTTTTTGAGTTAAAATGGGAATGTCTACAGAAACAGATGACTGAGACAAAGAAGAGAATGTATTTCTTACTTGTAGATTGGAAGGATTTTGTCAAGAAGCGATAAAAGGGGGAAAGATTTCTCAACACCCTTAGCAGGTTTAGATAGCAACAGGTATGAGACTGGACCAATAAGTACTGGGACAGTATTTACACCAAGCTGCGCGAAGAGAAAGATCAAGATCAATCAGTCATCAGTCCTATCTCTTAATTCCATGATTGAAAACAAACCAATAGTACATTCAAACAGTGAATTTAACAAGACAAGTTATAGTTTTAATAAACATATAGGGATATAAAGAACCAACCCCTGCCTCTGAACAAACTGAAAGGAGAAAAACTGAAAAGAATATGTACATGTATATTCTCTCTTTCTCTCCACACCCAATTTGTACCACAGACCACAAGGTTTCTGCTGTAAGGTTACCCCTAAAAGTGAAGCCCACTATGGACACTAGATTAATAATGCTTCTTTTCAAATAACTAAGACAATGGACATGTCTCATGACAAAACTAAAGATTAATACAAAGTCACATACCCCCTTAGCCTCTTTGTACTCATCCACTGCCTTGTGAGAAGCATAAGAGAAGTTAACATCAGGTCCCAATTCAGGGACAATGAAGTGGCTGGATCAAATAGTTATGATCAGTATGAAACCAAAATAATAATAATAATAATAATAATAATAATAATAACTGTTGATTCAAATGATATTCGTGTCACTCACTAGTTGGTATCAAACCACTTGGTCATCTCCATAGCAGGAACGGAGGCATTTCCTCTGGCCATGGAGAAGTAAGTGTCGAATCCAATCTCACCACCGGTCCAGTTGTATCTAGATGGGACGGCACCGAGCATAGCAGTTGTGTCAAGCACCTGATCGTAGTAAGAGAATGTGTTGCCGGGAATGTACTTAATGCCAGCATCAGCCATCTGTTTCCAAATGGATGACCTGAGATCAGCAGAGACCTTCTTCAAGTCCTCAGCACTGCTCTTTCCATCCCAGAAAGATTCGAGAGCAAATTTCAGCTCTCTCTTTGGGCCCATACGAGGATATCCAACTATGTGAGATGCCATTTTTCTGCTTCACCAAATTCAATCAGTCAGACAAGTATTCAACAATAACCCATTGATATAGTAAAGACATACTACTAAAGATCCATTCTTTTCTTAAATATGAAATAATGTGCACAAGGAGGTGAATTGTTGCAAAGAGAGCCTATGAAACCTTAGAAAATGTAAAAGAGCAAACAAGCAAGGAATGAAAAGTTGCAAAGAAAATCCTCAACGAATTGAACGATCTAATTAATTCGATTAGATCTATAACTCCAGATCTAAGTTGCATCAACCAAAAAGGATGTATACATTAAACTAGATCTACAATTGTCCAAAGTCACCACATCACAGAGATCTCATGCATACACGATGAGGGAGCAAAAACATTACACATCAGAACAAATGTGTTCATACCAATAGATTTAAATATATGTGAAGTAAAACAAAGAACTGAACTCGCAAAGAAATCTGAACGTGAGCATGAGGATAAAAGATGGAATTTTGGGTATAAGTGCAATATGCAAATGAATCAAGAATTATATCATACCAATAGATCTGGATCAAATGAAGAAACCAATAATATGAAAAAGAAGGAGCTTATTGAACGTGGGCAGAGAGAAGCAGAAGGAAGATATGCAGTAGAAATAGTACAAGATAAAAGAGGGAGACCCACAAAAGGCGGCAACGACAGAGCGTACCTATAGGAAGAGACAGAAGCGGAAAGAAAGATGAGTCCTTCTTCGACACAAAATTAGCAGAGGAAAAAGGGCTGACGCGAGTTTGAAGAGGGCAAGTGTATGGTGTTTATATAGGAGAAAATGGGAGATTCAGAGTTGGTAGCAATGGTAGATCTGGAAAGTGGAAATTAAAAAAACCCACAGCAAATAAAATAAAAATGGAGTGCTAAAAGGTAATACTCCCTAATTCTACCCTTTGTTGGCGCGCTAACAACAATGGAAACGAGCAACTCATTTGAACCTAAACCCAACACGTGGGAGTCTCCTAAGTTTTGTGTTTTAGTTTAAGTTATGCATTTTTAAATATAGTAGAATAAAATAATAATAATAATAATAATAAGTATAATTCATATGGTAAACGTAGCTATTACAAATTAAATTTATAAATAATGAGAATAAGTTTAATTGATAGTATTCCCGTCTTGAAAAAAGAAAGAATAAACTTCATTCGGTTTAAAATAAGTGTGATTTAATGTTTTTGCATATCTATTAAGAAAAATTAATTTAATCATCAGGTTAGTTGACTAAATGATCCTTATATCTCTTCAAGTTATCTCTCTTATAACCTTTTTTTTTTTTTAATCATTTGTTGGAGTAGGGTTAAAATTGAAAAGAATGGCTTATTGATTTCCTAAGGACCAATTTGGGTAAAACAAGAGTTAATTTGGAAGGATAAGTTTTTGAGGGGGCAAAATGAAAATGAACTTTGCAGACTTGGGTGTCGGTGTATATAACCAGCATAGCAACTGAGGATTAATGCTGCTGTCTATTCATTGATTCATGTTACAAATACACTACTCCCACTCTATATTCTAGTTATTCTACCAATGGACTAGCAAAAATGATTCTTATTACTCATGCTTCAACGCCTTCCTGCTTTCTTTCATCTTTTTTTTTTTTTTTTTTTATTAAGACTTACGAATCAATTAATAATGTAAACAGCTGACATGTAATTCTATAAAGAAATTTTTTGGGGGCGCTCTACTTTTCTACTTTGTCAGCTGGATCTACTTTGATTTCAAACCATTCAACTCCCTATCAACTTTGCATATTTCAGCAAATGGCACCATATGAAGCTTAATGAGCCGACATTAATTAAACAAACATTATTTACTGTGAAATTTTCAACTTTTAAAAAAATATTTTAATTATATCATTTTCTTAAATTTAGAGTAACAACATAAACTTTAAATATATAAATTTTTTCTAAAATATTAAACAAGTATAGATTTTTTGTACAAAAATTGTCAATATCTTTAACCAAAAGGAAATCCTCAAAGCTCCATTCTTTTTGCGCTGAGTCTGAATATAAATATAATTCTTTTCGGGGAATTCTAAAGAAAAAGTTGCACGCCGGGTGGGATTAAGAAGTTGGTGAAGAAATTGAAAAAACCACATGAGCACAAACCTTCGTATATGATAGTACTTGCGTACGCAGATATACAGTTGTTCCAATAGCCTCTATTGAATTTAATATTTTTCAATTACATAATAAATATATGCGCAAAAATTTATCAAAATTTTAATAAATATTAAACTCATAATTACAAAACTGTAACAAAATAATGGTGAGAATATGAATATTAAATTCATTAAATATAAATATTGGATCCGTCATGGGCCACTTTCTCATCATTACGGTTGGGAACTTACACATTAAAGGGAAGCAAATCTCATTTTGATTGCCCAAATTACCCTTTCATTATTTTTTAAATAATTTTTGTAGCATTCAAAGAAAGTTTGTTGTGGGAGTAGGTGATCAAGATCCATACTAAAGAATACCGGAGATGGGACTCTGTATATATATTTCTATATTAGGAATCACATTGTGCTGAAGTTGTGGTTGCCACCATCTACCAAAGTCAGATATTTTTGGTAGCTACAAATGAAAAAATTGACTTTGGGGTAGTTTGTTTTGAAGTATAAAAAATTAATTTCATTATAATATTTCCGTATCACTTATAGAGAGCATTTGGTTTCAATATAAAATTTTGCATGACTAGCTTAACTTTTAGACTGTTAGGGAAAAATATGTTTATATTAAATGATCGCACGAGGAAGTTATACGTGGAGCCGAATACAGAAGATAGTTAAATTAGAAGGCAACGATCCTGTCTGTTATCGGAGAGAATGATACTCATACATATGAAATAAATACTTGCCAACGGGTAGCATTTAATGAGGAATATTCTACGACATTAAGCACATGGCCCGTTAGAAGGAATATAGCATTCACTGCCTGCCGTTACACATTCTTCAATTGCCCTCATTATTGACATTAAAGAGGGACTTGATCATAGGACCTCGTTTGCAGCTATAAATAGTGAGTTCTATTATCATTGTAAATGACACAAATTTTCTAGCAAATACACGCTACACTCTATTCAAAAGCTCAATATAATTTTTATCTTCTTGTTTACTGATACCGTGCCTATTGTATGGAAGCCCTGCTCTCCAAATTACTATTTTTGTTATTTTGTCTCCATCTAAAGGTTAAGTATTATTTTTTTGTGTAATTTATTTATTATTTTAGGATCAAATTAATTCACTTATTTATAAACCATGTATAAATTCAACTGTTAATAATAAACTACAGTGTTATTCTTTATAGTTTCTGAAACAAGAAAAATAGATGAAGTAGAAAACTTTCCAAACCCACAAATTACTTGTGTTTCCTTAAGGAATTATAACCCTCCCACAGTTGCCTAGGATTATGGGTTACTTCCTCCCAGGATAGAACGGAAATCGTTTATGTGATAGCGGCAAAACAAATCACAGAACTCCAACGAACCCAAAGTAACGTTTGCAAATCACATAAAAAAAATACTCACTGTTTGTATGGCGGTAAACAGTAGCGGAAAAATTGGAATATAATAAAGAGAAAGAAGATTTTTTTTTCTATCTGATAATATGTGAATAAACTGTGTAAAATCTGTAACGAAATGAGTCACAGAAGATGGTGTTTATAGACCCCTGTTAGTATGCTTGAACAGGTGCAAAATCTGTTCAAAAATGGAGAACTCCAATAGTCACACTGTTTAGGAAGATGACTGTTGGGAATGGAGTTTTCCAACAGTCATATTGTTTAGGAAGGAAGATGACTGTTGGGAAGGTGACCGTTGGGAACTGTTTGGAAAACGGAAATACAAATTTAATTCGGATTTATTAATTAATTAAATTAAACTTTGGTCAAAAAATTAATCTTATCGATCATTTGACCGAAGCCGAAGCCGAGCGAGCGAGCGACGACGACGGCGCGAGGGGTCTTCCTTTTTCTCAACCTTTTGAGAATCATATAATGTGTTTCACTATATAAACACACTAAAAGAAGTTTCCCCATCCAATTTGGGACAATGAATTTTTTCAAACTTTAATGAATTTGAAATTTTCATTTCCCTCCAAAATTATTTCTTCCATTTTCCTTTCACTCCATTTATATTAAGACCATGCATGACTATACATCTCTTAATAAATTCCAACAATCCCCCGCATGAATGGGGAATGGTCTAAAGAAGAAGGTACGTATAAATTGTGTGATTTGCAATTAAGGTTTAGCTGCATTTGGATAAGTAGGTTTCCTTTTAAACTTTCCATAGTGAACTTATATCGGATATACTTGGTCAATCGGTAGATTTGATATCTTTGAACCGTCGAGCTTTAGTGTATACCTAGACAACATAAGCCACACAACTAACCCTTAAACGTCTTTGGTTCTCAATGTTATGTTCGTTTCAGCCATGAACACCTCCCAGTTTCATAAGTGTATAGAGAATTTGGCCTTATTAACTTCTCCTTGAAGCGGCTTACACTTCACACTTACATAGGTGATTTCTAAACATGTAACCCTGTTGATTACATTTTCTGACAGCACATGTATCAGAATTAGATAATCATTAAAAAGCCTTAATGCTTTATCCTTGTTCCCTAACATTGTCTTATCACGAGAATGGATCACAAATTTTTGTTTTGACAATGTTCAACTGTCGTTCATTACTTTGTTTGATCTCCTTGAACCTAGATCTTGGGATCTCCAATCTTCTAGGTAGAGTTACCGTAATGATTGACTTTTCATAGGCCCTAGACCCATTCCCTTTGTTGTAAATTCAACTGCCTCTCTAGGTAGGCCTTTTGTAAGTAGATCCGACACATTTTCCTTTGACTTTATGAAGTCAATTGAAATGATTCCTCTAGAGAGCAATTGCCTAACGGTTTTATGTCTTCGTATTATATGACGACTCTTACCGTTATACATAACATTCTTTGCCCTTCCTATGGCTGATTGACTATCGCAGTGAATGCAGATAGGTGTCAGTGGTTTGGGCAATAATGGAATATCTTCCAAGAAATTCCGAAGCCATTCAGCTTCTTCACCAGCTTTGTCTAAAGCTATGAATTCTGCCTCCATCGTTGAGCGAGCTATACAAGTTTGTTTGGATGATTTCCAAGACACAGCTCCTCCTCCAAGAGTGAATATATATCCACTTGTAGATTTTGAGTCATGTGAACCGGAGATCCAATTTGCATCGCAATATCCTTCAATTACCACTGGGTATTTGCTATATTGCAAGGCATAATCTTGAGTATATTCTAAATATCTCAAGACCCGTTTCATTGCCATCCAATGAGTTTGATCTGGGTTATGCGTGTACCGACTCAACTTACTAATAGCACATGCTATATCAGGTCGAGTGCAGTTCATGATGTACATTAAACACCCTAAAACCCGAGCATAGTCGAATTGAGACTTGCTCTCTCCTTTGTTCTTCTTTAGCGGAAGATTCATATCAATAGGAGTTTTTGAAACCCTAAAGTTTAAATATTTAAATCTTTCAAGAACTGATTTGATATAATGAGGTTGTGATAGTGCAAGACCTTGTGGAGTTCTATGGATCTTAATCCCCAAGATTACATCAGCAACTTCTT
>MCJB01036870.1:0-22377 GCA_002018475.1 Nicotiana obtusifolia
AAGTCATCAAGCTCAAAGAACCCGGTTGTTTCTGTTTACTTGCCTTGCGTGAATCCCCATCTCCTTGCCAGTTATGATCATTAGCCGTGAAGTTATTCAGCAAGAGTTGAATTTCACTATATGGTTTCGCCATGCAACTACCTCCACAAGCTGAGTCAAGATTCATCTTTGAGGCCTCATCTAATCCATCAACAAAAGTGTGTCCCAATACCTCATCAGTCTGACAATGATACGGGCAATCTCTGAGCAGCTTCTTGTATCTTTCCCAGGCTTGACGAAGTGTCTCTCCATCCCGTTGTTCGAACCCAAGAATTTGACTCCTCAATGACTTTGTCTTCTTGGTGGGGAAATTTTTGATTAAGAATTTCCTTGTTAGATCGTCCCAAGTGTGGATTGAGTTTACGGGCTCTTTCTGCAACCATTCCTTTGCTTCCCCCAGCAGTGAAAAGGAAAAAGGTGTCAGCCTGACATAATCCTTGGAAACGTTCGGATAATTGTAGGTATCCGTAATTTCCAAGAAATTTTGAATGTGCCTTTGCGGATCTTCATGAGATTGACCCACATATTGCCTATGGACTGAATCAGCTGTACCATGTATTGTTTGAGTTCAAAATGCCCTGTGATCTCAGGTTTCACAATAGCCTGAGTCATATTAGCAAGATTGGGCCTTGCGGCTTCTATCACCGCATGCTCTGCATTACCTGCCATCTCTATTGGCTGTGGTTGAACTACGATGTCCAACTCTCTTTCTATTCCAGTTCTAACTTCGACCTCTCTCATCACTCTGTGAAGTGTCTGTTCAATTTCAGGATCAAGAGGAAGGAGATTGTTTGTGCTTCTACTCCTCCGCATTCAAGAGAAGAGCCTGTGTTAACACAAACAAGGTAAACTGATAATTAAAACTTGAACAAATAACTAATAAAAGCTTAAGTCGGCAAAGTAGCTAATTTTTAAGTCCCCAGCAACTGCGCCAAAAACTTGTTTCTCCCAAATGCATACGCAAGTATACGTGGCCGACAAGTAATATATAATTTGGAAGTCCAGATATCATAGCCACAGGGACTTGTATCAACTACTCACTAACACACCAATATTGTTATTCTGTCAAGCTCAATTCGAGTTCAAGAGTTTAATTATGCTAAACTACAATTCTAAGTGATAATTAAATTATCAAGTAACTAGTTGATTGGTGTTTATTCAGTAGAGACAAGTATTCCAGGGTTGTGATTGATTTACCAATCGTATTGTGTTCGAATTAACTCTCCCTTTCATATAATTCACTCATGGTTGCTAATTAATCGATAAATGCTCTCATAGACTTCTCCCGAAGTACTACTCGCCTATTCTCAATAGATTAACGCCTAAATGCCTATGAAATCAATCTATTAAAAACGCATTAAGATCACGATATTTAATTAAGCACGGTGATTAGGTATATTCCTATCCTAACAACAAATCCGCTCCCCCTAAGGGTTAAGATCATGCTCTCTTCAATTCTACTCTAATCTAAACACGGCTTTCCCAAGCATAGCATAGATAGTAAATAGAACCTAACTGTTGGCTAAACAATTAAGTAATTAAACACAGAGTTGAAGAAACAACCATATGTTGGTGAATTATAATCAAGGTTAAGTTAACGTTAAACAATAATATTCATGGCTAATCACAACCTCAGAACAATGGGTGTTTAGTCACTCATAATATAATCACACAATTGCATAAGTTTTGAATCAACTGGAAATACTAGAAAAAGATGAAGAAAACTGAGAATTCTCCCTTTCCTAACGATCCCGTGTGTGTTTTTCCCCCAAGGTGGTGTCTCCCCCCCCCCCCCCAAAATAGGTTTAGTCTTGCTTTTATACGTGTTGGGTAGGTCTAGGACCGAAATAACCTTGTCCCGGGCGAATTTCGACAAAATCACATTACCGGTGCCCTGGGTAGTGCCAGGCGCCCACCAGGGCGCTGCCTCAAATTCCATTCTGCCTCCAGCGCCACAGGTGGCGCCAAGCGCTGCCTGTGGCGCCCAGATGCTCAATTCATCCGATTTTGTTCGTTCTGGCTCAAATCTTGCGCGTTTGCCCCCAATTGCTCCCGACTCATTCCTACACATAAAAACACTTCAAATTAATATAAATCATAGAATTTAACATACCAATTCCATGAAACAAGAGTCAAATATGAGGCGATATACATAGAAATATATATGCTTTAAGCTAAACATCAAGTAGATAAGGGACGACGGGAAAAATTGACACCGAATGTCAACAGGAATGAGCTCGATCATCCCTGCAATGGCGGAGCGGTAAAACTTCTGGAACTGAACATTAGAAGAGAGAGGAAGAAGAAATAAAATGTTTGATGAAATGAAGTTTAAGTTTTTCATTGATACCAACACTGTGTATATACACAAACGAAACAGTCCACTATACTGCCAGTTGTCACAAGCTATCACAACTAACACTAACTACTAACTAACCATCATAACTAACTAATTAACTACTATTAAATAATAATAATATATCATCTCAATACCCCTCCCCCNTACTAAAGCTCTCACAGGAATCAAACACTTTAGTGTTTTGCCCAAGTTGGAGGTGGTGAGAACATTGCCAACTTGCTCAAAACACTAAAGTGTTTGATTCCTGTGAGAGCTTTAGTAAGGATGTTTGCGAGTTGATTGTTAGTGGAAATGTAGTGCAAAGAGATGAGACCTTCTTGTAGTTGTTTCCTCACAAAGTGGCAGTCAACTTCGACGTGTTTTGTTCGTTCATGAAATACAGGATTTCTAGCTATGTGTAGAGTTGATAAACTGTCACAAAATACTGCAATTGGATGAATGAAAAGGAACTCTTAGTTCAGCAAGAAGCCTGCTCAACCAAACCAGTTCACCAACCATTTTTCTAAGTGACATGTACTCTACCTCTGCTGAAGATAGTGAAACAGTCTCTTGATTTTTAGATTTCCAACTGAGTGGACTGCTTCCTAGCAGCACAATGTACCCACTTAGAGACCTTCTTGAGTTTGGGTATGAAGTCCAGTCAGAATCATAATATGCTCTAACAGACCAATCTGCATCATTGGGCATAGAGACTCCCAAAGTGGGGTCACTCTTAAGATATCTCAGCAGATAATAGGCTGCCTTTAGGTGGGGTTCCCTAGGATCTTGCATAAACTGGCTCAAGTGCTGCACTCCAAAGGCTATGTCTAGTCTTGTGTTAGTGAGAAAGTTTAATTTGCCTATCAGCTTTTTGTAGCAAGTAGGATCTTCTAATGGTGTGCCCTCCTTGGCCTTCAACTTTACATTAGGATCAAGAGGAAAACTCAGGGCATCATATTCTAGACAATTGTACTCTTTCAACAAGTCTAAAACAAATTTCCTATGAGAGATAATCACACCATCAGACTTATACAGAACTTCAAGACCTAAGAAGTAATGCAATCTGCCTAAATCTTTTATTTTGAACTTGCCATGAAGGAAAGCTTTCAACTATTGTATTTCTTCCTAATCTGTTTCTGTAATCAAGACATCATCTACATACACTCCCACATAGACAACTGAATCTCATTGTTGCTTGAAAAATAATGAATAATCATTCATGGAGTGATTGAAACCTTTTGAGCATAGTGCCTCAGTTAACTTCTCATACTTGTCTACTTGCTTGCTTCGAACCATGTGGTGACTTATTTAGCTTGAAAACCAAAGATTGATCCTTCACCATGAGCCCTGGTGGAATCTCCATATATACCTCCTCATGTAAGTCTCCATGGTAAAAAGCATTATTTACATCTAATTGAAACATTGTCCAGCCATTCTTTACTGCAATCGCAATCAATGTCCTCACTGTAGTCATCTTTACTACTGGGAAAAAAGTATATGTGAAATCTATACCCTCCTGCTGAGTATAACCTTTCACAACCAGCCTGGCTTTAAACCTTTCTGTAGTACCATCTGACATGTGCTTCACCTTATAGACCCATCTACAACCTATTGCCTTTTTTGTCAAAAGGAAACACCACCAACAACAACAACAACAACAACAACATACCCAGTCTTGTCAAGAGGAAGTGGTACCAAATTCCAAGTGTTATTAGCATAAAGTGCCTCAAATTCTTGGACCATTGCTGCTTTCCAGGCAGGCTAACAGCAGCTTCCTCAAAAGAAGATGGTTCACTATCATTGCAAATACTACTTATCAAAGCCAGACTACTAAGTATTAATGATTCAAGGGCTATGTGATAATGATTGGAAAACAAAATGTTAAGAGAAAAGGATGTGTGTCGGGGTTACAGACAGTATGTACATAGTCCTTTAGATAGGTAGGAGTTTTGTGCTCCCTCTGTGATCTTCTCAAGGTTGGTGTTAGCCTAGATGAATGATGCATTAGAGGAGAATTAATAAGAGGAGATGAGCATGGAGGTGGAGATGCAAAAGCGTCAGGATGGGAAGTAGAAAGAGGAGTCATAGAAGGTGAAGAAGGCATGGGATCAACAGAATGAGATGACCTTATATGTGATGAGTTAGGTGATGAATTATCAGTGGATGCACTAGTAATATTCTCAGTAGTGACAATCACAAGATCATCAGAAGGGAAAACATCAAAAGATGCATGAAAAGCATAGGCACAGACTTAGAGTGAATACCAAAAGGGAAGATAAACTCATGAAACACTATGTCCCTTGTAATATGAATTTTCTTGGTTGACAAATTCAGAACCTCGTAGCCTTTTACACCAAAGGGGTAGCCTATAAAAATATGTGAGATTGTTCTTTGCTCAAATTTGTTTTTGTGAATCTTGGGTATTATAGGAAAGCACAAACAACCAAAGCTTCTTAGTTGAGTATAATCTGGTTTCTTACATATAACACTTCAAAGGGAGATTTATTTTTGAGGTATGTAGTAGGAAATCTGATTATAATGTGTGTGGTTATTAGAACACATTTTCCCCAATATTGCTAGGGTAGCTTGGACTGAAAAAGTAGGGCACTAGCTGTTTCAAGGAGATACCTATGTTTCCTCTCCACCACCCTATTTTGTTGTGGTTTGTATGGACAAATTCTTTGGTGAACAATAACTTTTGACTGAAAGAAAATAGTGGCCTCAAGATTGATAAACTCCAGTCCATTGTCAAATCTTATGGATGATGTTGGTTTTGAATCGGTTTTCAACTAAAGAAATAAAAGCTTTGATTGTCTGAAGGGCATTGCTTTTCCATGCCAACAATGGAGTCCAGGTTGTTCTACTGTAATCATCTACTATAGTGATGAAATATCTATATTTTTCATGCGTGCACTCATGATAGGGTCCCTACAGGTCTACATGAAGTAGTTCAAATATTTTGGAGGAAGTACTAACTCTTTGAGGAAAGGGTAATCTGGTTTGTTTGGCCATGGGGTAGTTTGTACATATAAATGGTTGTTTAGGAGAAAATGCAACATGTATAGCAAAAATGACTTTCATTTTTATAAATGGTACATGTCCAAGTCTATTATGTCATAAAAGTTTTACATGGTTGTCTTTAGAGATACAAGAATTAAAGACAGTGTAGGAAGCATCAATGTTCAAAGATGACGTATTAATAGTTGAAAGAGAATGGTTCTGCATTTGATTCAAAGGTGGTTTATTTACAAATGAAGATGAATGATGTTGCAGATTATTCAAAGAGGGCCTATTTACATCACAATAGTGATCAGGAACAGCAGTAAAAGGGTTGTCATTGAGAAAGTTGTTGCTTCTCAAACACTTGGAACAAAGCAAGTACAAGCCATCTCTTACTCTACCAATCTCAGGCCTCTTCACTGAATGGGCCTGCAGAAGACAAGTGCCATCAGTGAAGGGTGTTATACCTCTAAGGTGTTTAGTTAACCGATAAACTGACTCAAGATTGAATTTGAAGCAAGGAACCAAAAAGACTTTGTACAAGATAATTTTGGGTGTAAGAATGACATCACCAATTTCAGATACTTTTACTTTATAACCATTTGGCAAAACTACTAGGAGAGCGTAAGGTAAAACTTTGATGTTGGACAATAGGGATCTATTAAAAGTCATATGATTAGAAGCCCTGAATCTAATATCCATGTATCAGTTTCGGATTCGAAGCATTTAAACAAAAGTTTACCAAAATCAATGGAGGATGTGCATACTATCATACCTGCAAAGTTGACAGCACTGGCATTAGAGGGAATTGAGCTTCCTGAGGGCCTCCCAGCATCTCCATTTCCCACGTGAAACTGTTGAAGAAGACTCAAAAGTTGTCCATATTGTTCTTCAGTAAGGCTCACATTTCTTCCATCATCTTGAGTTTTGTTCTCAAGGTAGGAGTAAGGTCTGCGTACACACTACCCTCACTAGACCCTACGATGTGCGATAATACTGGGTATATTGTTGTTGTATCTTGAGTTCTGTTCTCATTCTCCTTAGCAGTCAAAACATTATTCGAGATTCCTTGCACATTTGCAACTATTCTTTTACCTTTATTGTATCTGGGATTTTGACAATTTTGAAAGTGTCTGGGAATGAAGTTTTGGCCAGAATTCTGATCAGTCTGTGGCTAACCATGTATTTTGTAACACCACTCTTTACTATATCTTAGCTTCTTACAAAAGTTACATATGAGTCGAGCTCTAGTATACTATTGTAGTTGTTATTTGCAGGAAAATTTATTTTGAAGGAACCTTGTCCTGATGCATTCACGCTTAGTGAATTTGATTTAATTGATAATTGGTTGGCTGACCTAATTTCTCTTTGCTTCTCATCTTGAACTAAGAGTGAAAAAGCTTGTGCTAGACTTGGAAATGGATTCATCATAAGTATACTCCCTCGAACTACAGTGTAAACCTCGTACAATCCCATAAGAAACGATCTCCTATCTTATTCACCCTTATACATGTTCTCCTTTGCATCGCAATTGCAGGTACAATTACATTGAGTCCTCTTGTTCAGAGTAGTGAGTTCTTCCCAAAGCTTCTTCAATTTGGCATAATAAGCAGTAACATCAAGAGTTCCTTGAGAAAGGTCGTTTTTTTTCTTTCTGAATTTGGTACAACCTAGCTCAATTAGTTTGTTTATAATGATCCTCCAATTCCTTCCAGAGTTCAACTGCATCATTCGCATACTCTACACTATCTGTAATTTCCTTCAAAAGAGAATTTAGGATCCAAGATTTCACCATATTATCACATCGCTCCCATTGACGAAAGTGTGGTGACAGAGGATCAAGTTGCTTGCACTCGCCACTTATGAATTCTAATTTATTTTTCACAGATAGTCCCCTCAATACACTCCTTCTCCAAAACATGTACCCTATCTGTCGAAAGCAATTCAAACGAGCATAGCTCCGGGATTGTCAGACTGATGAAGATACAAAGGATCGCCTGAATCGACGCCTTTGCTTGGTGCAGTAACAGTAGCACTAGTCTTCACTCCAGTCGAATTCTCTTGGTCAAGAACAACATGATTAAATAAAAATTGATGAATAAAAGCAAAAGGATTTCAACTATCACAATTTCTTACGGTAATTTACTAACATGCAAACGAAGCCCCCGAAAATAGGGCAAAACTCGAAATCGATAAAAAGCGAACAACGAGATGAATCGAGAATGAGAATTGTAGGAAAAATAATGTGTGGGATTAACCTCTTTTTGATACCATGTTAAAATTGACACTAAATGTCAACTGGAATAAGCTCGATCATCTCTGCAATGGTGGAGCGGTGAAGCTTCTGGAACTGAGCATTAGAAGAGAGAGAAAGAAGAAATGAAATGTTTGATGAAATGAAGCTTAAGCTTTTCATTGATACCAACACTGTATATATACACACACAAAGCAATCCACTATACCGCCAGCTGTCACAACTTACTAACACTAACTACCAACTAACCATCATAACTAACTAACTAACTACTATTAAATAACAATATATCATCTCAATAACAACAGTATCATCACTTTTGGGCACTTCGACCTTAAATGGTCGATCTTTTAGACTAAGGTTTTAGAGACTTTCTTCACCCTCTTCTTCTTCTTTACACGATCTCAAACTTAGCCTTTATAATAAAAATAATTATTATATTTTTAATTTATTTCTTTCTTTTTTTCGCTTTTAACATTATCTGTATAATCCACTCTGCCAAGCTAATCGTTCAATAATTTAGTTTTCGGCTTTGTGCTCCTTAATTGATGCTGATGACTACTATTTAGCTAAGATTGATCTTTGTGTCTGAATTTTAGCTTTTTATCCTTACATCGAAGTCCATAAGGAATAGGATAAAAACAAAGAAAATTACTCATTCTATTTTATTTTATGTTGTAAAGTTTTAATTGGCTTAGAATTTAAGAGATAAAAAAAGATTTTTGAAATTTATAGTCTAGATCAAGCTATATATATTTGTGTAACTATCTCATAAAGAGTAAAATAGAAAGTTTAAGTTAATTTATTTTTTTAAATTTAGAAGGCTGTCAAAAGGATGTCATTCTTTGTGAAACATAATAAAAAGAAAATGGTATCAAATAAATTGGAACATCACGAAACTATATTCGCACAAATGGTACCATTCTGCGCCACAATTTAAATTTTGTCCCCGTCGAAGTAATTTATGCAAAAATAGCTTTGTTAACAAGTCTTGCCGAATTAACAAATTTTTTTGGCTAAATAAATTTTATGGAAGGAAAAAAATGGATATACCTCATTTGAACTTACGCACGCATATACAGTCCAAATTCGAGACAAATGTTAGATATATATTCTGGGTGTGAATCCGATGTGACTGTAAAGGTTTGCTGATGAAGATGGTGGATGATGAAAATTGCTGGCAAAACTTTTAAAAGTGGGATAAAGCGGTCGTCTGCCATTAAGTTTATATTTGCAAAGTCTTTAAAACGAGGATAAAATTTGAGCAGCAAACCGCAAAATATCATTTGTTCTGTCAGTTTTTAGTTTCACTTAGTTAACTTTGTCCATTTTGTTAAAAGCGTAACATATACAAAAACTTAATTGGAGTGCTATTGGGAGGGGTGGAGTAAACGTGTAGCTTACCCGTTGACAACATATACAAATATTATCTTATGTATCCTTAAGCTAATTGATTAATTTCATACCATATATATTTAGACAAATTGAATTTCTTTAGCAGCAAATGTCCAACAAAAAAGGGGCCTGAAAATTACAGAAATACAGTTCTTCCCTTTTGGGGTGAGCTTCGAAAAATTAAGGGATTTTTTACGGTGTTGTTTATTTGCTATTCAATTTTTGTACAGATGGGTATCTGACATGTTAATAGTCATATGAAGTGCATGGATATTGTATACTTAAAACGTTATGATTATTGATTGATTAATTTCTTAATATCAATTTTTTCTCTAAGCTACAATATTATTGTAAATTATTTTGGTTTAAGAAATATTGAAAACAATATGGTACATACATTTGTTATTTACAAAGAAATTACACGTAAATAAACATAGCATACAGAATAAATTTATATAATGTTTTAAATAATTTTAAGATTTAAAACATTAAATAAATGTTTTAGATGTTTTTCGTCATACAAAATATATAGAAAAATGGGTTAGTTACTTTTCTTGATTTAAACTTTCTTTCTCTTTTCTAAAAATGCATGTTAAACTACTTTTTCAATTAGTAACATGATGCTACACGACGAAAGAGTAAGAGCTGACAAAATATGACTTACAAAAGCACTGTGACATATTACTTTTGTAGCTTAAATTTTGTTTCGAAAATCTTAAGTACTTTATATCTGAATGCATATTTTAATTCATTTAACAACGAAAATGGAGTATTCTACCATTCTCTCAAACTAAATGTAACAAAGTAACTAATGTCTTGTCCTTTCCCACTTTTATTTTTTTTTGAAAAATCAATCATGAAATTATTTTTTTAGTTGTACACTTTCGTTAAAACATCTTATCAAATAAATTTAATCTTAAACTCCAAGGATAGTAATACAAAGAACACAGGATTTTGTCCAACATGTCCTTTTCGTCTTCAACTTGATTTTTCTTCTCTTTGATAAAAGCCCCTAAAATACTTAGGATTTCTTTTATAATATTTTTGGCTTCCATTTTTTTTTTCTTTAGTAACTACATAAGTAATCTAGCATATAAATTCCTACTGAGGTAACCAATTCAGTTTTTAGACAATATGTCAGCTTTCACAGGGAAGTTGAAAATTTTCTTAGTTAAAGGAAGCATGTAATTTACGGTTAGATCTGTAAGTGAAGAGTTATGAAAAGTCAAGCTTAAATATGAATACAAATAATTCAAACAGAGAGGTGTGTGGGAGATGGGACAAATTTAAGTTCTCCCCACACGGTAAAGACTTCAACTATTATTGCACACCGTACAACAACTTAAGCATAAGCCAAGCAGCATTATCTTAGCAAAATGCCGAAGTTTGTCCTTTAGAGCATACAGCTTATGCCGACGTGTTGACCCTAAGCTGATCTCATTAGTGATTTCTATATAAGTAGTAAAAAGTAATACATACTACGTACGTATGTACGTGCATTATAATGTATAGTTACCGTTACTCTTTTTATTATCATTATTATATATGTCACCGTAAGATACTATATATTTTTTCAGTGATAACGTCATTAAGCTGACCACTTACGTGGGGAGACGTCATTATTCTTGAGCGATGTTTTGGTCTATATGTACAAAGAGCCCTTTGCTAAACCACAACCCTTTCAAGTCCCACCAAAGTGATTTTGGTCTCTATATACATATGCCCCAAAACCCCACACGCCAATTAACATGGACTGCATTGACAAAACCATCATTACTACTTCACAAACTTTATCTTCTTCATCTTCTTTTGCCGGTGGAAGCATGACTGCTCCTCCATCACCTCCGCCTGTTGTTCCGATAACACCTTGCGCGGCCTGCAAAATCCTCCGCCGGAGATGCATAGATAAATGTGTGTTGGCACCGTACTTTACGCCCCCGGAGCCCCTCAAGTTTACCATTGCTCATCGAGTCTTTGGTGCCAGCAACATCATCAAATCGTTGCAGGTATTTCTACGTGGATCGTCTTTCTTGATTTTCACTTTGCATGATAATCAAAAGGGTTTCAGTTTTGAACACAAATAGAGTCCACCAAACTGTATAGAGAATCAGGTTTTCTATCGGTTCCCACGGTAAGCAATTGACCATAAAACCAAACAGTATAGGGAACCAGCTTCTCTATCTGTTCCCACAATAAATCGGCAGTAAATAAAAACACGCGATATTTACGTGGAAAACTCTTTGCTCGAGGGATTAAAAACCACGGCCTATCCTAGTAGGATTTCAACTCTACTAAACCTAGCAGACTTCAGATTACAACCTATTACAAGCTAGGAATTAAATTCTTAATCTAGGAATCTAGGAATCCTTACAATAACTCTATTGTAAGCCCTTTGTAATAACTCTATTACAAAGCACAAAACCTTGACTAACTCTAGTCAATCTAGGAATTAATCCCTCACCCCTTACAATAACTCTATTGTTAGCCCTTAGCAATAACTCTATTACAAAGCAACAAACCTTGACTAACTCTAGTCAAGAAACTAAACCAAACAACGGTTTAAATCTTTCCTATAAAGATACTTCTTGAAAGTAGCGTAGGATTACAAATGAATAACAAAATAATAAAGACTCAACAAACCTAAGGATTTAAAATATCTTAAATCTTTGTAAGTGGTCCTTGAGGTTGCAGCAGCTTTGTTCTTAAGAGGGGTGGTGGCTAGCACTTGAGAGAATATGATTTTTTTTTATTTTCAAGTGTTAGGCAAATGAAATCCCTTGTCTCATGTTGATAATATGTGTGTGTGAGGTAATCAGGGATGATGCAATAAAGTATCTTTTAGTTTGGCCTTACCAAGCTACAGCTGTGCTACTGTACTGCTACCAGACGGTACAGTGCAGCAGCTTTTACAGTTATAGAGTTAATTGCACGATGACCAGGAAAACTGATCCCTATCTGTTTCCTCTGCTGTTCCCTTATCTGATTTCATTGAGAATTGAACCAGACATCTGACTAGTTACTCTAAACGCAAGGGAACTAATTGTATCATGTTCCTTATCTGGTTCTCTCATGAAGTTTGTCAAATAATCAAAATAAAAGACGCATAACTTAATGAGGAATTTTTTTTTTTTTTGGTATTTGATTGGTGAATAAAAAAATTAAAAAGAATATACAATAGTTTTATTACAATTGATGATATTATTAGTGAATCAGCGAGTGCTTTGATGAAGCTTTTAATAGTAATAACTAAATATTATCTCTACGTGTTAACTAATGCGTGTAATGACTTCCGCTTAATAAGTGAGGCAAGTCATTTCCCCTTAAAAGTGATAATTAAACCAGTCGTCTGGCTCCTTTAAGATGCATTCTGATCCCTTTCACATTCCACACTAAGTGTTTACTGATCTAAAGCTAATTTGACTTTATCTAATCTATACCTAATTCCTCCTCAAGTTTAATCACCATAAACTATGACTTCAACATTTCCTCAAACTGAAACGAATCACACTTAGGATGGACCAATGTTGACCCATAGTCCAATGTTCATTTTCTAATATATCTTCATTTCCTTGATATCTTTGTAAAGCAATGGCGAAATGCACAAACTCTAATTATTTATTGGAACTTTCGGAGGATCAAAGAGAAGATGCGGTGAACAGCACGGTGTATGAAGCAAATGCGAGAATCAGAGATTCAGTATACGGCTGCGCGGGTGCAATTTGCCAGCTGCAGAAGCAAATAAGTGAACTTCAAGCAGAGCTTGCCAAGGCTCAAGTAGAGATGTTGAATGTGCAGTCCCAAAACGCCAATTTGGTGGCATTAATTTGCAGGGAGATGTCACATAATCAAGTAAACAAAGATAAGAATGATGCACAGTTTTATAGAAATACCAGCCTCTTTTTGGAAGACAATAGTGATATGCAGCTCGGGAACCACTTTGGACATGATAGAAAAAAATGTTGGAATATTTCCACAAAATTATACTTTAACAATATTTCCCCCACATAAGAAGAATGCAATGACATCCTTTTGTTTCGTCTCCCACGTCGGATGGAAATGGGGGACTAGGTCTTCTTGCTTCGGAAATCCTTATCGCTAACTTTTGGAGTTAACTTTCTTTATCATCCTTTGTAATTGCAATTTGTATAACTCAATAAGAATTATTTTTCATTAAACACTAATAATCTAGAGTGTTTACGAGAGTATCAAAGGTATTTGCATGTGAGATGTAATTTATTAGACTTTTTTTTTTCTCTTATTTGACGTCAAAGACGGATACTGGTATACTAATTTTCATTTGTTGATATATATCCTTTTCGTTTAAGTAGTAATTATCAAGTTTCCTTGTTGAACTTTGTCTTTTGACTGTATTAGTTGAGCTAACTCCACCTTTTATTCATAAATAGACTCCAAAATTTGGCAAAGAGATCTTATCTCATTGAGTTGTTTGAAAAAAGAGTTAAAATTTGGTGTGTTACTTTGTTTCTTTCTAAAACTAATAAGGATGCTTTCCTTTGAAATTAAATTTTAGAAGGAAAACGAAAAAGAAAATGTAGGTTCACAGGTATAGAATTGTTAATTACTTGAAAACTATGTAAAAATACTATAAATTACAATAATTAATAATGGGACGGGCCGATTACGCAAAAAAGAAAGAATATGTATTTATCATCTTGAAACTGTTACCTATAAATATTATAAATTACAATAATTAACATAACAATCATTAAGCACCAGCAAAGGAAGAATTTGTATTTGTTGATCTTGAAATTGTACCTCTTTTTGCGAACTGAATTGATGTTTGGAGAGAACACATCCATTGTGTATTTTGTTATATAGCTAGAAAAGGAGTAGGTTAACTGTAATTTTGTCACAGACGTGAGTTTTATGCACCCCTCTGTCCAGTGTTTTTGTTGGCATGGTATAAAAGGATTATGCCTCCTCATGGCATAAATTTTATGTAAAAAATAAATTTGATTATTTCCCCGATAGTAAAATATATATATATATATATATATATATATATATATATATATATGTGGACTTAAATAATAACGCTTCTGTCTAATCAATCCCGAGGACCTTGATAACCAACTTTTAAAGACATTTGACCAAAAAACGAAAAAGAAACTTTTTAAGCCTCAAAAACAGTTTATTAATCAGCAGACGAATTTAAGTCGGCAAACGATTGGATCGTGCAAAGTTGCAAAAGTGATGATTTTTCCTTCGTTTTTCTTGGTTTGTTTGTAAAAGTTATGTAAACATAGAAAAGATACTCCCTGAATGATGACGTTGAGAAAAGGAAAAGAACAAAACAAAGATTATCGTTGCAAAAGTACCCTACTATTTGATTGGATAACAATTCCTACTTCTAAGTCCTAACTTCCAAAGTCATAACCAATTTGCATAATTAAATAATTAGCTATTTGAAACGACCTATTTAATCAAAAATAGAAATGAGAAAACAATCTCCTTAAATAGAAATTGTCTAGAAAGAGGCCGAGGATGTTCATTAATTTTTGGGTAGGTTATTACCTACAGGAGAACATAATTATTATACCTTGTGATTTAAGAGATAATGCTCGGTTTTTAGAAATTAAATGATATTTCTTTGACGGTAATCTTTTTGTTCATTCACTGATATATAATTATTTATTATCTATTCGTTTGATCCGTTTCATAAAACTAGTCTTAGGAAACGTGCTTTGCACGTGTATCCCATATTAATGAGTATATAATTTTAAAAAATTAGTTAATACTATTAAACGACATGATTGAGTCATAAATTAAAAATTAAAGGAAAAATACAAGTTCCTGAAATGATGAATATCATATTTAGTCAGTTCAACAAAAGAAGAAATCACGTCCTATAAAAGGCCTGAATATCATTGATGAATATTTATCATGTTTAACTAGTTCAATAAATAAAGAAATTATGTGCCACAAAAAGCCTTATATGTCCTACTCTACTGTTTGCACCAACCCAATAGGTTAAGAGAAGTAGAAATTTTACAAAAGAATACACAGAATTGTAAGCTGTGTAAAGAGGAAAAGAAATTCAAAACCAATTTGACGAAAAGAACAAAAAGAAAATTTCCATCCATAGAAATACCTGAATAATATCGTTAAAGAAGACAGTTGTGAAGTTTGTGTAGATGTGCTTAGACTAAGAGAAACTTACAGCAGAAAAAGTCTTATTGTTGATATACTTTTTTTAACTCAAGTATAATTCTTACTATTAGTTTTTGCTTTGATTAAAAATAAAACTCTCAAATTTGTTATCTGCCGAAGACTCAAATTTAATTACATCGGGCGCCATATAAAAGTAATAATGGTGAATTTCATATATTCATTATTTATACTTAACTTATAAATTTATTGCTAATCAAATAGTCTAAAATGTTTAAATTAACTCTAACAAAGCATAATAAAACTTGGATAGAAGCAATATTCTCACCACATTCACTTACAAGGAAATAAAGCTAATTTTATTGTCTAACTTAGTCTAAAATGATTACCTAACTCTAATGGAAAGAAATATAAACAGATAGATAAAAATTGGAAAAGAAGCAAAGCATTCCTATCGTATAAGGAGTCCTCTTTTAATTAGAGAATATTTCAAAATAAACAACATTATGATTACATTCCTAATTTGTGCCGTAAAGTTTACATAAATTGATATAGCAAAATTCTTCTTCTATTAATTGAAACGCTCAGAAAATTTAAGAAAAGTCGAAAAACACGGTTAGAAAATTTAGGAAAAGTCAAAAAATATCAAGGAGTAAAAGTGAAAAATCCTACCCATATCAAATAAGGAATAATTTAGTAAGAAAATTTTAACTATTTTCAAACTCCTAAATATAAGGAAAGCAATATAAATTATAATTTTATCGATTGCAAAATTTATTTTTAAAAGATAAAAAAGACAAACAACATTTCGCTAAGGGCCTTCGTGCTTTTAATATAGTATTAGCTTTAGAGTACGCGCGTTTCACATGTTCTTCATATCAATGAATATAAAATTTGAAAAAAATTACACAAAATATATTAAATTATGTGATGAGTTATAAAATAAAATTTTTAAAGTAAAAGCTTAGTAAAAACTGTAGATCCTATTTAGCCAACTTAATAAAGAAAAAAAATTATATCATGCAAAAGTATTCTAGTGCCTTTACATAACTTTGATATATGAGTTGTGCATTTGTTTTAATAGCTCAAATAGAGTAGAATAATATACTGTCTTATCAAATATCATGTAACTATACTATGTTCTCATAGCCTTAAGAAAATAAATTCTATTTGTGCAAGTATCTAATATAAATTTTATGTTATTCCTATTGAAATCAAATTGAAGAATACGAAAAACAATATGACACTCCATATATTGTTAGATATAATTATCATATAATTTTTTTTATTAGATTAGTAATATTTAAATCCAATAAAATTATTTCTAGAAAGAAATAAAATGATATAAATTAAATCATTATATCATTATGATATGAATTAAATTTGGTTAAACATTATTTATATTGTTTATGTACTCAAAATAAGTTAAATTATTTATATTGTTAGAGTATTTTTTTTAGCTCCTAATGTAGGAAAAACAATCAAATGACTATTTTATCTAGTGTGAACTTTATTTTTAATGGGTAAAAATGATGAACGATTATTTGCTAAGGCTTTTTGTGCTTTAATATAGTATAGTATATAGATAGATATGTAATAGTAGTTCTTTTCTTTTTACGTGAAAAGGTTAGATATAAAATGACACGTTCTCATAGCTGAAAATATTTGTTTAAAGATTCTCAATAGAAATTATTAAGTGTGTTTAGTATTTCATTATTTGGTTACCCTTGACTAAAATGCTATCCTTATATGAAACTAATTTAAGAAAAGCTAATTAATTTGGTCTTGCTGATCTGCCAGACTTCAATGACTTGATGAATTAACTAAAACACAACATGCTAAGCCAAATGTTACATGTTACGCTATGCCTAATCTTCTAGAAATTAGAATGGTTCTAACAATAATAGTGTTGTACGAAAATTTTCAAATGTAGGCTTCTCTTGAATCCTACATTTCAATTACTTTTAATCCATTTCAATTAGCCTCAAATAAAGAGAGACGAATTAGACAATTGGTTTTAAGACCTTTTCAGTTATATAAGTGGAATTTTAATCGATGACCTTTTCACCTGCGTAAAAGTACTCCCTCCGGTCTACTTTAAGTGAATTTTTAGCCTCTTTTTTTTGTGGTTCACAATATGTGATTTTTTCAGATATTAAAAAGGAATGAACTTCTCCTTTTTAAAGTTGCCCTTGGAGTAAAGAGTCCAGGAATAGTTCGATATATTTTCAATGAACAAAATTAAGGTTAATATGGTCAATTTCATTATATTATTAATTAATGCTAAAAGATGAATTTCTTAATACGTGTAAAACGAACCAAAAAATCACTTAAATTGAAAGGAATTAATGTGTCCTCAACAGCAAGATATGGTTGAAGTGGTATCAAGTAGGTTTGCTGGATTTGAAAATGCATATCCAAAATCTTTTTAGGAGTGAACACCAAACATAGGTTAAAACTTTTCGGAATTATTAATAATATCTGCTAATAGGCACGAGGCAGTTAAAGTCAAGTAGCAGTCTTTCATATGTTGAGTATTATGATGTGTTTTATGTTTTTGTTTTGAAGCCTATCTGTATCTGACCATCTTTATTCTATCCACTGTCCCTTTTAAATTCTTTTTCTTGTAAGCCCAAAAGCATTCAGACGCAAAACAAATCTTAATGCATTCAAAAACATATTCCTTTGGCTAATCTAAAGGAAAAGATTCACAAGATAAATAGGAAAAAATGAGACGACTTTGGCTAGTCTGCTGAACAGTGAAATTTCAAAAAAGGTTTTCAGTTCATTTTGTTCTCTTGATACCCTACTAGATCTACAGCTTGATGTATCGAGGTTAGAAACTGCACAAGATGATGTACAAATCATGATATTACAAAGCAAAGATGAACAAAAGATGCTGCTAATGACAATTTACAACTGTTCCAGAGGCCAAATCTAAAAGGTTGTCGCCTCTAATGAGAAAATGCAGGGATTTCGACAAATTAAATGTGATACTATTAGTCACTGCTGTCACTTGGAAAAGGTTCAAAATTTCCCAGCAGCTTTTACATGTTACCATCTCTACACAATCCGAGCCGATGTCCTGCTAGCCACTTTTCTGAGCAAGTTGCTCCTTGTCCATGGCTTTCCTTGCTAGCTCATAGCCAGCAAAATTCATCGCGCCCAGAGGAGCAATCCAGAAAAATCTAGGAATGGCTCCTTTAAACAATCCGAGGGGTCCTTCATGACGGAGAATTGATAATGCGACCATCGATGACGTCACAGTCCTCCCCTGCGGAGCAGTCATCATTCTGGTCTTTATCACATCAAATGGAGTCGTTAAGACGGCTGTAAACCCACCAGATAAAGCTCCAACTGCAACTGTTTCCCAAGGCTCCAACTCTCGCCCCAGAAGCTGTTGCACTGCCTGAAATCAACACAAATGATTTTATATAGTGGTTGATTATTACCTTGACTAATGTCAAGGGGCCTTTCTCTAGCTGAATTGAAAATATATGCATTTTAAAATCAAGGACACTAAATGGTACACCAACTCAGATTTGTTCAATCTTTTGCTTCAGGCAACTAGACCTGATTACCAGTTAATAGTCATCCATTAAATTCATCATTCGTAAAATATTCCACAAATTTGTTTACTATCCCATTGCCTACCAACCCAATTAATCTATATAATAGATGTTTAAAAGGAGCTGCTGATCCAGCCAACTGCATTTCAGAAAATTACACAAGAGTTTATTTAGCAGACACAGCATAATGCTTTTCCTTGATTATAGTACACAATACTATGTCAAAAAGCTGAATAAATCCAAAGCGCTTGGTATTCCATCTATCCAATTTTTATATGGTGTATAATTGGACACGAAATATTAAAATGTTAATGACTAATGTATACCGTAAAGAAACAAAATAAAGAAGAGGTTTATCGAAGACATGATTGTGAATATTTCTCAACAGAGCAGGGGCGGATTTAGGGGCGGGAAGGGGGTTCACCCAAACCCCTTCAACAGAAAATTACACTGAACATATAAGGCAAAATCCGGTTTGTACCTCAATAATTTATATTTTAAATTCCCTTGACACAGCCCGAAAACATAGTTCAATGGTCAAGGGGGTTCTAAACCTTTGTAAGGTTAATGGTTCAATTCCCACTAGCCAGTCAATTAAAAAATTTAAATGTTTCTTTTTTTGAACCCCCTTAGCAGGAATCCTGCCTCCGCCACTGCGCAGGGGCTTCTTAGATGTCTTAAAATAGTAGAGTAAGGTAAATAATTATTCTCCACTTGTGATAAGGCAAGTAATTATTCTCCATAAATAATAAGAGAGAATATGAAATAGATTATTTTACAAAATTCAGCAATGCAAATGAAATGACACTAGAGATATTGTGAATCTACAAAAATTCACCATATAACTACATTAGTTTTTCTTGATTATCAACTTTTTCGACTATATGTTATATTAATGACGGTGAACAAAATACTAAAAAAGTAGTCGAAATGTTGGTTTGATAGATAAACATGACATCAAAATTTAAAATTTGAATAGTTAAATGAACTTGAATAAGTGAAAGTTGGGATACGGATAAAGAAAGCATCAAATTAAAGTTTAAAACTTGAGCAATTGAAAGATGAAAAAATCGAACAGAATAATATTATAAGAACATCCCAAAGTGGAAAAAGTATCATAAAAATTGGGATAACAAGGGTGCTAAAAGGGAAGATTCACAGTCAGAAATGACTCCTGCCACGCTTTTTACTATTTAATTAAGTACTACAACTATTCGGTTTCCCCTTTTTTTTTCTTTTTTCCTTTTTTCTTTTTTTTTTTGCTGTTTCAAAATGCAGAAAGTACATCAGTTACTTTGTAACAAATAATAGGTCAACAACCCACAGAATTAGTCAATAATTATATACTCCATTGTGCTATTGCTAACTAGGTAACCTGTTTTTCCTCTGTTGGTGTCGGTTAGGGTCCTATATTGGTTGGGGAAATGGGTTGTCGTCTCTTTATAAGGTATTGCGCAATCCTCATCTCATGAACTAGCTTTTGGAGTTGAGTTAGACCTAGTGTCCATTTTTCTTAACAGTGTTCACTAGGTAATGCCAGTTCTTGTAAAGAACTAATATCCCATAAGAGAAGTGAGATCTCACTGCATTTTGCACTTCATCTGAGTAGAGCGGAATAGCAGACGATTTAAAGATTATAAGGCTGATTTAAACAAAGCGATATATGCTTGTGCCTCCTTGAGTTATGCTGCAAAGGAGAATGCAAGCAAGGATCGGAATAATTTGGAATTTATAATTCTATATCCTTAGCTTAGGTCTTTCTCTTTTCTTTTTATATCTTGATTTTCTGATTCAGTCATATCTTTGACATTAATATATCAGCTTTAAATAGTTTTAAAAAATTAAACTGATAGTGGAGAGAATGAAGTCAGGGGAAAATTCATACAGATTAAGTATACTGCAAGCCTAAATAAGTGCAAAATTACCTTTTTGGACTCGGCATATAGGCCCATGCCTACAACATAAAATGGAATCTCACGGCAGAGAGTGGCACCAGTTCCACGGAAAAAACCCTTAAGACCATCTTGCTGCCAAGTGCCAATGATTGCTGCCCCAACATTGTCGAAAAGACCAGCTTGCAATCTTTGCTTGAGCACCTCACAAGGTATTCTCACAGCAGTACCTAAGAAAGTGCTGCAGAATGATGCCACAGATTGAACCTAGATAACATTCCAAAAACAAGAAAATGGATAAGTAACTAGCTTTGTGAATCCAACAAAATGAAGATCAGTCAGAAAATAATCCTATGTAGCATGTCAGTGCTCAACTAATCGATCCTGCTTTCCTTATTACTTTGATATTTTCAAGCCTTCTTGTGTACCTATAGGGCACAAAAAACAGCGGCAGCAGGCAGCAGCCAAGAACATCAATTGAAGTAGAGCAACAAAATTGGGAAGGAGGGGGGGGNGCAAGCACACTAAAAATGTGAAAGAAAGTTATCATATCATATTTGTTTTTTGTCTTTCCTACATTTCATCGCAGCTCATCTAGGTTCTAGGAGTTCTTTAATCTCATTGAATGATGAGCAGATCCTCCCATGGATGCTTGGATAATTCAAAAGCTTAAAAAATCCCTCCTTTAAATTCAAATTAAGAATGAGTAGTAATTTTAGTCAACAGTTGCAGTGTTCTTGCCTACGACGCTTAAAATTGGGCCCTCCAATGTAAACGGAACCATCAGAAGGCAGAATCAGCTGGGTGGCCACTGGATAAACCACAGTGAAAGAATCTTATAAGCTGAGAAACAATAATAGAAGGAACAAAAAGATGGTAATAAGAAGGCCTCAACTGGCCATCATGTAAATGGATAACCAAAGACATTTTTTGAAGAGGTGATATACCAAATTTATCGAAGACAGGACTTTTGAAATGTTATCCGTGCAAAGCTGAAATGTTTTACCATTCTGCAAAAGTTAAGGTCCAATCTTTTTTAAAATCAAGGCGAAAGATTGACTTAATTAAGCTGATTGCCAACTTTCTCAAAACCTACCAAATTTTAATTCATAATCTTTCTACCAGATTACTTTCTGACCAGTAAATGGTTGCAAACTACAACTACCATCAGCTCTCATTGAGCATGCAAGAGAATACTGAAAGTGGGGATGTTTAAACACGCTTTGTTGTGAAAGTGGCTATAGAACTATGCCAATGAAAGATAGGGCCATGTGGAAGATGGTGATTAATGTGAAGTACTGGTTGGGTGTTGCTAAAAAACGCGACCTCTTCCTATGGATGATTCTGTGGGAAGTATGCCAAAGGAAGATTGGACAGTTCAAAGCTCAAGTCTGGTTCTCGGTAAAAATGCAAAAAGAGCCTGGTTAATGTTAAATATTTGGTGTGGTGAAAATACATTGGAAGATGATTTCCTGAGATCATTTGCACTAGCAACAGACAAGACGGTTACAGCAGCTGCGATTTGAGACGATTCTCAACTGTCATAGAGAAATATCTTTCAAAAGTCCAAACCCCTTCAGGGTTGGGCGTATGACGAGGTGACGTCATGCTTGCTGAGATTATATAGCTACACAGTTTGGAGAATTGGATAGAATGATACAAAGGAGCCATGAAGCACTTCTCAGTTAAGTCTTACTATGATCATCTCATCAAAGCTTTTTCTCCTTATTGTTTCTTTTTGGTTTGGGGGGGGGGGGGGGG
>MCJB01036870.1:22476-55258 GCA_002018475.1 Nicotiana obtusifolia
GGGGGGGGGGGGGGGCAATTAAGACCATCAATAATCCAAGGAGGATATGCATTGTGGTTTATTCGACTTGCACAGGGCGATGTCAACCACCTGTTACTTCATTGTGACTTTGCCACTGCGGGCTTTTACATATGCAGTTTTCATGTTTCAGCATTCATCAGGTGCTCCTAGCATTTGAGGTGGATATGATTCCAAATTACAGCCTTTTGTATTTTGGTTATTTTAGAGAAGGAAATAGGAGAACCTTTCGAAGAAGTTGAGAACCTGATGTCGAGAGTCAAACGTTTTCTTTGGTTTCTTTTGTATTTTTGGCAGTGGGAATACCTGCTTGTATGAATAGCCACAGCACATTTTTCAAAGATAGCACCACCTTGGTGTGGTATTAATGAATTACTTTGAAATATCTTAACAAAAAATTTAAACTGAACAATATTAGCAGAAGGAGAGGGAAAACCCCTCATAAGGATTCCACTGCTAAACCCTTACCTGTAGTTCTGGAAGTGTAGGAGCAATATTAATCAGCACAACTTTGCTTGCTTCAAATATTCCAGTACGCAACCCATGGCTGCAATAATCAATCAAACTTTACAATCAAGACACAAAAAAAGGACATTTTTACCAAGATACATGAACTACACTGGGTTTGTTGTTATTATTGTTACACAAAAGGACTAACCTTGAAAACTGCCCTAGAATAGCAGGAATAGAACCTCTGTATAATCCCCTAGCTCCAAGTTCGGGAAGCTTCGATATGATTTGTGGAAAGGTAAGTGTTGATGCTTGTACTTGTGTCTGATGAACCAGCCAAAATTTTCAGAATACACATTTTCACTCTAACGAATTGCTATTCAATTTCAAAATTAGTTTCAACATATCCAAGACATCAGATGGACGGAACACACTAGACCACCAGAATTATGCCACGACAATTGACTGATTTATTTCCTTGAATCAGAGTTTCTTATGCTTCATTGAAAATACCAAACAGGAAAAGATTATCTGAAAAGTATAACCTCACACGAACTTACATACCCAATTAAGAAACTGGTTAAAAAAGGAAAGCGTACACCTAGTTTGACTACTTATTAAAAGGGAAATGTTTTACTACATTGAGAGTGTGTTAAATAATAGTTTGAAATGTGATAAAGTGGAACCATTAGTTGGTAAGATGATATATCAAGTTTGAAATATTATGAAGTAGCGTCAGTTTATATTAGTTTGAATTGTCGGAGGAAGATTTTTCTTTTCCCGGAAAGAGGTAATATCTTTGGGACAGAAAAAAAGGATGTAAGTTTTTTCTTTTCTTTTGGATGAAGTAAGATGTTACAAAAAGGATGTATGTTTTTTTAGGGACAAAGGAGTATCTTGCTATTAAATTGTTTATCCAATATCTTGTTGTATTTTGCCCTTTTTGGGTAATTTTCTCTATTGGGAACTTAAAACAATCAATGAGTGACACCATTTATCATTTCCACCAGCAGCTTAAGGAAATAAACAACTGACCTACGTTATGACAGAAGTTTCAACAACAAATAATGCTTCTGGAAAGGGGAAAAAAAAAAAAAAAATATTTACCTTAATCGTATCCACAGGGTGCATTATAGATGTCGACAATGCACAAGAAAGGCCTCCTGCTAATGCTGATTTTAAGACACTTCCAGCAGGAATTTCTACGGGTGGAGGAACAGCAACCACCGTAGCAGCCTCGAACCAGATATTTCTGCATGCACAAAAAATTTTAGAAACCAACTCATGTTTTGAAATAAGACTCCATGTTATCAATTAAAGAAAACGTAACACAGAAAAGAGTCAGGCTTTGCAATAGCGGCAATCGCATGTACCATCAACAAAATAATGTATCTGAGACAGAAAAAAATCATAACTGCACGTGCCACATGCATCTACATCCAAAAATGAAAATTCATGTAGAGTGTATCAAGTCAACTTTTGATCTGAATTTATTAACTAACAGACACATTGTGTTTTCCACCGTTTTCTAATAGAACACTAAAATATTCACACTTATAAAATCTATTTCATTATACTATTTGCTCTCTTTAACATTTCATCCCTTTTTCTTTTGCTAATATTTGTGCTTCAACATTCATTGACCATATAATATCTCACAAAGTATCAAGGTCCCTTATACCTGTGGACAGCTGCAGAGTGCTATACTAACAGCAAAAGGGAATCCAGATGCATCAATTTGTTTCCTATTTTCTTTTGGATAACAATAAGAGGTGGATCAAGATCATCTTTTCATAAACTGCAATTATTATAAAATGGGGAAATTCAACACTTAATTTATTTGCTATGTGTGGATACTGGTATTATTTGCTATGTACAGATACTGTCGAATTCAATAAACTAATCTATAGGATTGGCAGGAAACCACAGTATGAACATGGATAAACAGTGCATGTGATCCCTTAAGCAGCTATATAAAACATGCATGAACTGCACAGCTTTCAAAGAGAAAGAAAATTAAGTTCTTTAGGTGCAGATGATTTAATTACTCTTGGCATAATTGTCATGCACACACAATACCAGATATTGCTTGGATAATTAGGTGGTTTGGAAAGCTCTTTTTTACTTTGATGACGGGAAAATCCCCGAGAGCCAGCTAGCGCACGGTGCAAAACTCAGTGGATTAATGGCCCGCTCATCTACCTTTCCCCACCTACATACCATGTTTCTATTTGCAGCAGGGTTCGAACTCATGACGTGCGTCTAATTCACATTTCACATGCTGCTCTCTCACCACTGAACCAAAGACTCCACGCCTAGAGAGACTCTTTTATGTAGGTATCCATAGTTATAAAACTACTTAGAGGATCTTCCCATCAATTGTCGACTATATTGACTCACCAAAAAACGGAAGTCTCGCAAGTACCATAATTATAAGTTAGAACGAGCCCACTCTATCGTCTTCCCAAAGGTAAGACTTTATAATACCAAACATTTTCCCTCTACAAAATGTTAAAAAGCGCTCGAATTTAAACCTAAACTCCCCAACACAGAATTACTGAATGTTTCTCAAAATTGTTTTATATCTTGCTATTTCTTCTGTGCTAAGGCCAAAACATAATTAAGATCACAATGTCTCAAAATTAACAAAAGTTAGAAGAACCAAAACCATCAACTTCCAAAACCCAAGAACTTTTTCAAGTTATGCCCCTATAACATCTTTTCTAGTTGCATCTCCACCAGCATAAACATGAAAAGTGATTAACATGCGGTAGTACCACTAATAATAGCAACTGATTATATTTATTCTTCTGTATATTTGATCTTCAGATGATCAAGCAATAGGAGACATGATCAATAATTGAAGACTGTCTTCAAAAAGAATCTCAAAGAAAGGCCTCTAATCAACTCATTTCTCTAGGGTTAACTCAAATGAAAGACCTAGTTTGCCCAAAACATGGAAAAGTTAGATAATGGAAGTGAAAAGGTGGAGTTTCACCAAAGTAAACCTTAACAAGGAGCTCATTATGGTAACTTCTTTTTATATTCTGACATCTTACTGTTGGTATTATCATATCATTCAAAAAGGGAAAAGTTATTTTACCGAGGATCTTCTTGAAGCCGGTCTGATGGAAGTAGCAGCATAAAGTTCCGGAAATGTCCATAGGAAATAGATTCTTCTGCATCCGCACTTAGAAAGCGCATCATGGCAATAGCATTGTCTTCATTTGCTGGAAGTCCTGCATTATTTAGTGATGCAAGTATCTCACTCTTCTGCAATGTGCCTGACTTGCTCAAAGCAAGACTAGTGTAAGCCCGCAGGATGGTGGGTTCCTTCTGTTCCATCAAGGACAGAAATTGTTTCCACCCAAAAGATTTTGAGAACAAGTGACTTCTAGTACGACGCATGAATTCATGGGCATATCTCTTTGGCAATTTTCTCTTTCTCATAGCAATTTCAAGATCTTCCAACGTGACTTGACCATCACCATCTCTATCCAATTCCTCAAAGAATCTCTTACCTGCAAGAGTGCAACACAGGACTAAGGGCATGCGTGACAATATTGAAATTTACTTACTGAAATTCCCTTATAATGGAGATCTTGTACGTCGCAGGCAGCCTTGGTTCAAATATTGAAATTTACTCATCCCAACCCAAAGAAGGAAAAAATGTTGTAATGATAATAATAACAAAAACAACAACAACAATGATTATGATGACGACGATAATAATAATAATAATAACAGCAACAACTAACAACAACAGCAATAATAACAATAATAACAGGTGCACATGATAGAGGAATCATTTACTTCAATCACGTTGAGCATTGTTCAGCTACTGGAAAAATGATCCAGTTACTCATTTGTTTCCTTGAACTTACCATTTCATCCAACTCCATGTCAACAAAATTTTCTTCTACTTATTGTTACAAGTCAAAAGTTGGTAAAAGATATTTCATGTGTTTGCACTTTTGTTTATCATGGTTGTGCAGTTTTGTTGTCCATGCACAAGCCACATCTTCTGCACTAACTTTCTATCTCATCGCAAGACACAGCCAGATAGACAATCATACATATTTTATGAGGTTATCTAGCACAGACATGTTCCACATCTCACATTTTTACTAAATGTACTATCACCATGCCCCCATAGACAATAAGGTTTACGAACTATGTGCCAATTTTTATCAGGTTTCTATTTTAGCCACTCTGAGTATATGATTTGAAGCCCCAAGGACTTGGTGAAGTTGTTTCTTATAGCATGTCAAGCATTACCAACTATCTTTCCAAGGTGCTCATTATGTAATATTAAGGCTTTAAGTAAACAAGTGGCAACAAGTTTAAGCAGAGGTTCATAGAACAACATAGTATGTGCATACATTAATATACCTCCTATCTCATGTTACAAGAGAACAGTTCCCTCCTTTCCACCATTTAACTTGTCAATCTTATATGCTGGAAACTAATACAGCTGACAGGGTTACCATTTATTAAAGATATGCTTTTGCTTGATATATAACACGAGGGAAAGAAATGGGGGAAAAAACACCTCAGAGGAAGCACATAAAGGTTTTGTTTGGAAGGGATCATTAAAGCAAGAAAGGTAAAGAAAATCCTACATCAATCAATCAACTTTGCGTCAATCCTAAACTAGTTGGGCACGGCTATATGAATCCTCTGAATCCATTATAGCTCTACTTTTCTGCTGGTCGACAATCTATACAACCCCCCACCCCCCTATCTGGCTTTAGGATCAGCTTTGCATTGCAGATCGCACACTGAAGAGCAATGAAATTCTATGCTCAAGGAAATCAGATAAGTTGTTAAGGAGTATAGATTGCTAAAATATTCATCATTTTCAATCACAACAAATTAGAAACTTTTTGTGGGATTGATACATGTGTGAAAGATGAATGGACTAACTAGCCAAAACACAAGTCTCCTACTGACACATACTTGACAATCTCAAAGTCTCAAACAAACTTGATTTAGATTTGACATAATTACTAACTAGTCGATGAAGGCCGAATTAAAAGATAACATAAATATAGATTTCTTATTGAAGTAGTGAAGAAAATATACAAGAAACAGAGCTGCTGTAAAACAGAAAGCTGCAGGTAAAAGGAAACTAAAACAAAGACATCAACATCATTAGATCAACAAATGAGCCCAAAGTTCTCAGAGTATGATGCTAATGCCATTAATTTCCATCTTGGTCTTTCTTCTTTATACCTAAACATGTACAGTAATATGAAAGAGAAGATCAGAAAAAGTAATCAGACTACTGTAAGGCACGCAGATATGACGAATCTCAGTATTTGTTGATTTTTTACCAATAGAAACAATTCATGTAAAGATCAAAAGCCATGTTAACAGAGTCACTTGGAAAAACAAACTTTAGATCAACTTTATAACTAGGATCGAGGCATACCTTCAGCCTCAGTGTATCTGAAGAAGTCCTGGACAGAGAACAATTTTTTCTTGTCGGGATGATCTTTACTAGGTCGTCCTAACTGAGGCAAGAGCTCAATTAGTTCTGTTATTGAAACTGTGGACAATGTTGATCTCAAACGCTCGACATTGGATAATGGAATACTAAGAAAACCATTCGCTAAACTTCTTGCGGAATTTCCAGTGCTCTCTTCTTGACCACCAATATCGTTAACACCATCTTCTCTCTCTTCTCCCACGGAAGAATCTACATCAACAATACTTGAAGGAACACCTCCTACTCTAGCAAAATTCAGATTCCCAAGGAATCCATTGACATCAGCTCTTTTCCCCTCTAAAATACTGACAAAAATCTTGAAATGATCAAACTTATTGACAGGCGGAGGAATTTGATTAGATTCGGCAATCTGACATTCCTTCTGTTGGACTCCTATGTCAAACTTTTGAAGATTCAGAGCTACTTGATCAAAAAGAAAACCAAGAAAGCACTCAACTGATAAATTCTTTCCCACTTTGTGCTTCTTTTCCTTCACATAATTCACCCTCAGATTATCTTTAACATCATCACGAGCTCTATCCTCATTGCTCGCCTTCTGAACACGCTTTTTCACAGTCTTAAAGGGGCTCGGAACAGCCTGAACAAAACCATTCATCAACAATGACCAAGCCACAGCAAATTGCAGACAGTTCACACAACTCCCATCCCCTTTGCTGCCACCATACTTCTCCTTCAACCCTTTCCTAGCCACATTATTGCTCCCTTTATCAGTCTGCCCATTATTCCCAAACATTCCAATGAACATCTTAATCGGTAACTTTATCAACAAGCCCTTCTTTTTCTCATCACCTTGCTTAACTACACTCATTTTCTTGACATCTAATCCAGAACCACAACTACTAGTACAACTCTCAACTTTCCCAGTCTTTGGACCAGGCCAACAATGCTCAAAATCCTTTGCCACTTTCTTAATACCTAACTCTATCGGCGAAAACGCATTCTTAACAAATTGTACTGAATTCAGAAATGACTCAACAGGGTCTCCAGTCCCAGATACCACCACCATCACTTAAACACTATACCTTCTTACTCTACCACAAATATCAACCAAACCTAATAAAGAACAAGCCCCAATTGATTATTTGAAAATATTCACAAAACAACCACAAGATTCAATAAGAAACAGAATTCATATAAACCCTAACTGTACAAGAACAAAATTCAATAGGATAAGAAGGCACAAAAGAAATTCATACCCATTTGCGGATAAGGGAATGGGGTCAAAATGAGTACTTTACAGTGTGGTCAACTGTTATATACACAAATTGTAGGATAAAGGATGAATCTTGAAAATGGAAGATAAATGATTTGTGTATATGAGAATTGGGTTTTGCTTAATTTCTTGTTATTGTTTTACCGGAAACAGAAAATTTTATCCAGCAAAATTTTAGAAGCCACTAATATTCTTCAGATCAAATCCCAAAGATATGATGACTGTGAAGTGTAAGAGAACAACCAGAAAAACAAGAAAGTATAACAAGAAAAAGAGCTCATCTATCCTTTTTTCTATTTTTAAATTACATAATTATTGGTAATAAAGTAATCTTGGGAATCAAAAAAACTAAAAAAAAAAACTTCCACTTATTTCCACTTATCATTTTCATATATGATTAGAATGACATAAATACCCCTAAAATAAGGAAGTTTTTAGCTTATAAAAACAGCAGATGAGGGTAAATTTGAGTTTTGGTATTGGAGTAATGGAGTGGCTGGAGTTTATTGGATTAATTGGAATATATATATTGGAAAAAATGTTACTCATTATTTTCGTCTTTAAGTTTATTAAAGTGATTTTTCAAAATAATATCTTTTGTTTTTGGGAAGGTGGGATTTTGGATAAAGACGGGGGTTGAGAGGTGAGTGTGGATAATATTGGGTGACGTAGCGTCTATTTGGAAATCGGCAAATTTTTGGCATTTTGCGTCTGGTTGTTTACTTGTTCGCAAGGTGGTTTATGGACTTAAATCTCATTTAATTCCCATGCAATCCTTGTTAATTCGCATTTATCCTTTTATTCAAATTAGTTCTGCTGTCTTAACTTAGGATACTTTTATTGAGAAATATATTTTTTTTCGCTTCTAAACTAATAGTCAATAATATATATATATATATATATATATATATATATATATATATATATATATATATTATAAACTTTTTGACTAGTAAATATAATTAGCTTCGTCCAATTCGCCAATTTTTTATTTTGCCCTATTTTAATTCTCCCCGTTTGGCCCTTTTTTATCCGACTAGATAAACATCGTAGCTTATCATATATCTTCTTAGTTCACATAATCTTTAATTTGTGTAACGTAAATATTTCTGCATGTTCAAGTTGTGATGCATAAGATGTATAAGAAATGCAATTGGACGAATGTATAATAATTTTTCTTGAGCTAATAACCGTTGAATAAGGGTTAAACAATAGGGCACATTAGTATAATAATTTTCTTGAGTTAAAAAATAACCGTTGAATGAGGAGTAAACAATAACGCATATTAATGTATAAACATTTTTCTTGTGTACTTTTAGCCGACGCTTGGTCATAAATTTCTAAATTTATTTTAAAAAATTTGATTAAAATGAAGTTTGGTTTGAAGATGAAAATCTATTTAGACATCATTTTTCAATACATATTTTACTTTTTTTTGAAAAAAATATGAAACTTGACTTATACTCATTAGTTCTAAAAACTATCAAAAATACCCAACAATACCAAATAAACAAACTTGCTAATCCTATATATGCAGAACCTTCATCGATGTCATTCATTATCACAAAATATAGTCCTGAACATATATAAGTTTGGCACAAATTAATATTTTTATAAATGGCATAATACACTATCCCAAAATCATAACCTGATATTTTAATATCAACTGCTAACAACATAATTACTAGCTACTACAAGTTGTCAAATTACAATAATATTACAAGATTCATCAGTCCAAAAAATAGATTATAACTAGCTGGTGGATTAGTTGGATCATAATAGATGGTGGATTTTTTTATAAAATACAAAAGTTTGGGATAATTTTTGACACTGTTAAAAAACTCACAATAATATTTTGAGGCAAAAACAGGTCTAGAGCTAATTTTGAGATTTGAAAATTTTATTTTTAAAATCTACCAAAATATAGATAAAAATCTATAAACAAACAGGTTTTGTCAAAATCTATGGCCAAATGGAGGCTTAATGATTTCAGCATTGGTTACTTTAAGGGGTCGTCTGGTAATGTGTATAAGAATAGTGTTGAATAAGGAGTATTAGTAATGTGAGGATTAGTAATGCATGGGTTAATAATGCAAGCATTAGTTATGCAGGGATAATTTTTTATCCATTATTTGGTGTGGTGTATTAAAAATTAAAATGCATTGCATAATTTTTAATAAAATTAGTTGTTACAAAAATAATGTACTCCATATTCTTTAACTTTACGGGACTTTAACGATGATTTTGTCTCTATCCATGGTAACGCACGCATTAATAATCTTGATATTGCTAATACCATGGTTTGCTATGTACTAGTTATACATAGGATAATACCAAATAGATTGTATAACTAATACTTATATTAGTAATACATAAATAAAAAAAGTATATCTAGACAAAAATTAATAATACCAAAAATTAATGCATGCATTATTTTCTCTAATACATCCCTAACAACCTAAAATAATAGGTAAGAACCTAAACTATTGTACTCTACTACTTACTCCGGTATAAAAAGGGAGAAAGTAAGTGCAATCACAAATAAGTATATGACGTGACTTATTACAGAGAAATACTACTAAGAATAATGACTTTTGAAGCATTGAAGCCTAGTCTAAAATCATCTTGAAGTTTGGAGTTGTACTCAAAACTGCGACATAGGAGCATTAATTGTCTTACGAATTTTCAAAGGCAGTGCACATATCTAGTCTAGCTCAACAAAATCCGTCTAATGAAACAAATCACGTACAAATAGACACTCATATATGTGTATACCTAATCAAACTTATCAAAGATTTGAAAGGTTTCCTTCTGTATTCCATCAAACTTATCAAACTTATCTCATTTCTTTAGTATTTCGGAATATCACGTAAACAACCAATGCCATTTTTATACGTTGGGATTTCGTCGAATAAAAACTATTTGTACATATTATTAGTATATTTCACCTTTTTCTTTTCTTTTTTTTCCTTTTTTTTTTAACTTTTTTTTTAATTCAAAGCATCCATCATGGCGATGAGGGTTTTAGGCATGAACTCTACTTGTATATAATCGAAAAGCAGTAAAACATGGAAGAGGATGTATCCTTTAGCCCCCAATGCATAATGAAGAATGATATAGATCATCGTTGAGGTCTGCTGCTCAAATCTAATATGCCTAGTTTGGTAGATCCTCTCCATTACATTTTGACTATAAAATATTTCACAAAAAGATAATTCTACTGATGCTAGGAATATACAAAAAACTGTTTTATCCATTGGAAACATCATTAACAACAAACTGATTCCTTTTTGGCTCAAATTTAAAGTTTGGTATGCCTTCTCTATCCAACAGTACAGGAGCTCTAACATGGTATAGACAGTTTGTCAAGCTGGTGAAAATCACATGATCCTTCAAACTCTCTCCCGTATTTGTCAACAAGTCGGCCACCATATTAACTTTTCTGTATATATGTGAACAAAAGTAAAGTGTTCATCATGTCATATCTCTTGAATCTGCTTCAAAATTAGTCCTATCTCCCAAGGTGGTTTCACTTTATTGTTAATCAAAGTAACAAGAAATAATGAATCAAATTCTACAATATTATTGCCTTTAATTCTATCCTTGCACAGAAGCATTCCTTTTAGTTTGCCTTTGCTTCAACCATATTGTTACTGCAATGGCCATAGAAATCAGCAAAAGCACAATAAAATCCTCATTCACATCTCTAATTACGCCTCTGCCACTAGAGCTTCCTGGATTACCTTTGCTACATCCGTCTGTATTTAACTTGAAGCAACTTGTCCCTGGCTTGGTCTATCTCACCACTTGGCTAGATATTACCTATTGTACCCTCTCGGTTGCTAGACACATTTTCATCCATGACTGAGGCAACCGTAGCTTCAGGAATTTACAATTTAAAAGCAAAGTCATAAATCTGCACACCTGATGAATAATGATTCTAGCAGACATATTTATCCCTTCAAACTTGGCTTGCACCTACTCTTTCATATTTCCGATGAGATAACAAGAGGTAAGCATTGAATTAAAGTAGTGTGAACTCCATTTTAGATATAATTAAGCACCATCCCATAGCTATTTCCCTTATACCTCCCGGGCTCATTTTAACTCCACAACAGTTAGCAAAGTATGCCCACACTTGTCTTGAAATTAAAACAAGTGGTGACTAGTTTCTTCTTCATGCTTGGAACAACAACAGGTTTTAGAGGGGACAATAATTCCAAGTCTGTGGATCATTTCATTAGTGGGTAATCTTCCTTGAAGTAGTTTTTCCATGAAAAAAGAAACTTTAAAGGGCAATTTCTTTTGCCATATCATACTATTTGTAAAAGTCCTAGTTCTGTGCTTTCTTGATTGTTCCTAGGCTGATCTACATGAAAAAGATCCAGTATGGCTCAAAGTCCACACTGGATTGTCTTCCTTGTCCTCCCTAATTTGGATAGCTAGAATAGAACTTACCAGATTTGTCGGTAGGACACCAGTGCAACTTTGCCTGGTTCCATCTCCCATTTTCAATAAAATCCTGGGTCTTAATATTTTTTTATGCATTATTGCGATTAATACACTTGGCGAAGGATCCCTTTCCGATTCAATTATCCCACTAGAGTGAAATATTCCCTTTTTCAATCCTCCAGAACGCATATTTCTCAACCTCCTTCTTGATGCTCATTAATCTTCTCCAAGTATGAAACCGGTCATAAGAACTTTTTCTAGCAACAAGATGCTTGATTTTGCAGTCTTTAGCCTCCAGAATATCTTTCAATAGAGATTTTGGATCCTGAAGTTCCACCAAATTTTAGCCGCAAAAGCAATACATATATCCTGTAAAGACCTGAACCCAACCCCACCTTCTATAGTAGGAAAACAATGTTTTTCCCATGCTATCTAGTGGTGTTTCTTTTTGTCATTATCCTTTCCCAAAAAAAACTAGCCATAATCTTTTCAGCTTGAAGTAAAGCAGTGTTGGGGGATGCAACATAGAAAATAGGTGAAGAGGTAAAGCAGTGAGAAACGGCTTTATCAATACAGCTTTACCTCCAAAAGAGAGAAGTTTACCGCGCCAACTTTTCAACCTGTTAGAGAATTTGGCCAACATGCTATTGAAATAAACCACCTTCTTCCTCCCAGCATAAATAGGACAACCAAGGTATTGCATAGGGAATTGATAATGTGGACAACACAAAATATTCCTAATATCACATATTCTGCTACCATTGAAATTAGGAGGAGCATAAAAGGCAGACTTCTATCTATTCACCATTTGCCCAGAATTATTTTTTATACATCTCCAACTTTGACATCATTAACTTCAGAGATAGAGGATCTCCAGAAGAGAACAACATTGTATCATCTGCATAGCATAGGTGTGTGAGGGTAGGTCCTTTCTTATCACATGAAAAAAGAATAAACCTTCAGTTAGCAACAGAATCCATCGGTCTAGATAAGAGTTCAGCTCCAATAACAAATTATAACAATCTGACCGGTCGTTTTGAGTGTTAGTATTTTGTTAGGTGGTTTAAGATCTTGAGTAGCTTAGTATTGTATATTATGACTCGCGTGTGTGCCCGTGTTCGGTTTTTGGATGATTCGGGATCAATTTGGAAGAAGGATTCATTTTTTTTAAGCTTAAGTGGCTATAATTGATCGGAATTTGATTTTTGTGTAGACGACTTCAGAATAGTATTTTGATGATTTTAATATCTTTGTATGGTAATTTTGGACTTAGGCATATGTTTGGATTTGGATTTGGAGGTCTGTAGGTTGATTTGATGCATTTTGGTGAAAGTTGAAAAGTTAAAGTTTTGGAAGGTTGAGAGGTTTGACCGGGAGTTGGCCTCGTTGATATCTGATTCGTATTGCGATTCCAGGAGTTGGAATAACTTTGTTGTGTCATTTCGGACTTGCATGCAAAATTTGACGTCATTCCGGATTGATTTAATATGATTCTGCACGAGTTGTAGAAGTTAAAAGTTTATTAGTTCATTAGGCTTGAATTGAGGTGTGATTCGTAGTTTTGATGTTGTTTGATGTGATTTGAGGCCTCGAGCACGTCTGCATGATGTTATGAAACTTATTGGTATGTTTGGACGGGGCCTCGAGTGTGTGTCGGATGTGCTACGAGCCATTTCCTCCCATTTTGGATCGCTATTCTGGCATCTGTTTTATGGTGGAATCAGGCATTTTGTTCTTCGTGGTCGCGAAGAGGCGACCGCATTCGCGAAGCATGGAAGATTGTGGCTTTCGCGTTCGTGTACTACACATCGCGGTCGCGTTTAAGGAAAAGCTAGAAGGGCATCAGGTGTTTGTTGTACACGATCGCGAAGTGAGGTGGAGGTTGCTTGTTGCGTTCGCGACATGTTTCACACGTTCGTGAATAATGTTTTTGGCAACTTGTATTTTGTGCTTCGCGATCGCGAAGCATATTCCACGATCGCAATGAGCAAATCAATAGGCAGAATATAAGTACTCTATTTTGAGGGTTATGATATTTTTATCACTTTTTGAGTTAGAGAGCTCGGTTTTGGCGATTTTGGAGGGGATTTTTGCGTGTTGGATTGGGGTAAGTATTCTTTACCCGGATCTGATTATGTTTCATGATTCCATCTTTATTTTTATCATTAAATTAGTGATTTGAATTTAAAAAAATTGGAGATTTTTGTAAAAAACTTTCTAAATATAAAATGAGGATTTGAAGGCCAATTTGATGTTTGAATGGATAATTTTGACATGATTGGACTCATATCAGAATGAGAGATCAGATTTTGTGAGTTTTGTTGGGTTCCGAAGTACAGGCCCGGGGTCAACATTTGGGTTGACTTTTTAGTTTTCATTAAAGATCATAACTTTATTATCCGGAATTATTTTCTATGATTTTTATTTATGATATTAAGTTACTTTGGCTAGATTTGAGATGTCTGGAGGGTGTTTAACACGAGAAGGTCATTTTAGAGTTTTGATTTAGCTTCTTTGAGGTAAGCATCTAGCCTAACTTTGTGTGGGGGAACTACCCCTTAGGATTTGGAATTTATTGTATTATTTGAATTATGTGAAAGATGTGTACACGAGGTGACGAGTGCGTACTCGGGCTTATATGTGGAAATTGACCGATTTAGACTCTTAGGCTTCTTTCATGTATTTATTTAAAGTTGTTACATGTTATATCTTTTATTTGTCAAGCTTGTTCTTTCATGTATTTATTTGAAATTGTTAACACATGTTATATCTTTTATTTATCATGTTTATCCTCACATGCTTTATTTGAAGTTGTTGTTACATGTCATATCCTTTACTTGTCAAATTTACTCTTAGAGGCTTTATTTGAAGTTGTTACCTCTTCTTGTAATGTGACCTGTATTATTATTGATTTACTCTTAATTAAAATTGTTGTTACATGATATCCTTTGTTGTCTGGTTATTCTCATGCATTTAGACATATTAGCTAGTTCATGCCATCTCTTTCTTTATTAGCTTATTTCACATACTAGAACTTGGAAGTTTGCCACTTCATGAAAATACCTTTATTATTGAGTTTATTTTTAAGCAATTATTTTAAGTTGAAGTGATTGAAAGTCATTTATCTATTTTAGTTGAAGTTGTTGTTTAATGGGGTTATGTTCATTATTGAGTTACTTTCCCCGTTCATTTTATTGTTATTGAGATTTTGTACACATTGTGTTTAAGTCGGGGCTATGTGATGTGGTGATATTAGCATTGTTGTTGTTAAGAAGTTGTGGCCTATTGGCACTTGTGGTACGAGTTGATATATCATGTTGTTGTGATTTTAGCACATGAAAATTTGTGGTGTGGATTGATTGTTGTTATGCAGAGCATAAGGGTGGCATCTTACTGTTGATGATTGTGCGGAGCAATCTGGGTGGCTATTGTATTATTGTCAGGGCGGAGTGATAAGAGTGGCTATTGTGTAAATGTCGGGCGGAGCGATAAGGGTGGTTATTATGATGTTATCAATACGGAGAGATAAGGGCAACAATGTCAGGGATGATGTGTGATGGCCTGTGGGCATTATGTTGATGATATTCGTCTGATGGTGTGATTTTCCTTATGTATGTCATACACCTTACGTGACTTCTTGTGTTGCTTCAATGATCTACTCGATGTCTTTGATATTACTTGTTGACTTGGATTGTAATAGTACACTTGGAGTATGAAACTTGACATTTATTGATCATGCCCATGTATTATTATATTATCTGCTTTCATTGTGATAATGAGCTTTTGACCATGCTTGGCAGATTGTGATTGTGAGCGTGTGATCATGGCGGGCGGATTGTGATTGTGAGCGTGTGATCATGCTGGCGGATTGAGATATTGGCACGTGAGTTGTCCATGCGGTTGTGATTAGAAATGTGAGTACAAGGTGCCATGAGTATATGATTTATGGTTTGAGACTCGTGACTTGTTATTATGAGATGAGGTATCTTGGAGTAATTCATTTTGAGACTTGTGTTAGAACGACTTGATTAATTGATTGTCATTTGTTTCCCTTATAGGTTTTCACTGGTACTTTAGGGTGTTCTTATTATTTTAATGTTTATATCATATATTGATTCTTGTTCACATTTACTAATTCTTGCTTTTATTATTAGCTTTATATTTTTATACTATACAAGTTCTTTTGACTAGTAGGTGTCTTGACTTGTACCTCATCATTACTTCACCGAGGTTAGTCTTGATACTTACTGGGTATCGACCGTGGTGTACTCATACTATACTTTTGCACATTTTTATGCAGATCCAGGTATTGGAGATATCGAACTCAGGAAGAGTTACCAAAATAATTTATAAATATAGTTACTTGTTTCCATTATTTGATATGTGTACAAGAATTTACGTAAGTAAGCATTGTATTAGATGTGTAAAATGACATAATTTTTCGGGCTCAAACAATTGTAACAACTTGGCAAGGACTTTGCTACATCTCATTCTATTATAGCGAGTGGTAGGAATGGTATGACGATAACAAAAAGTCGGGTTATACTTTTATTATTCTGCTCATTATTTAAATGATCATTCCTTGTGATTTACAAAATTTAATATGTATATTAAATGTAATGGTAGGTGGTCATAATCTGTAACGATCCGGCTGGTCGTTTTGAGAGTTTTAGCCCCGATCCCCTAATTATTGGTCCCTCTATTTCATTTCATGGTTATATGACTTGCCGGGGTGCTTGGTGTCGGGTTCAGGAGAGTTTCGGAGTGGAATAGGACACATAGTCCCTAAATTGGAAGTTTAAGCCGTAGGAGTTGACTGTAGTTTGACTTGTGTAAAGACGACTCAGGAATGGAGTTTTGACGGTTCTAATATCTCCGTATAGTGATTTTGGTCATAGGAGCATGTTCGGACGTTGATTTGGAGGTCCGTAGGTCATTTCAGTGTGTTTTGACGAAAGATAGAAATTGGTGGAATTTTGGGAAATTTGACCGGAAGTGAACTTTTTGATATCGGGGTCGGATCCCAATTCCGAAAGTTGGAATAAGTCCGTAATGTCAATTATAACTTGCGCGTAAAATTTGGTGTCAATCAGAGTTGTTTTGGTATAAATCGACGTCAGTTTCGGAATTTGGAAGTTTATAAGTTCATTAGGCTTGAATTGGGGTGTAACTTGTGTTTTGATGTTGTTTGATATGATTTTTGGCCTCGAGTCGGTCCGTTATGTGTTTTGGAACTTGTTGATATATTCGAACAGAGTTCCCGGGCCTTCGGGTGTGATTCGGATTGATATCGGAATAAAATTTTGACTTGTGCAAATGTTGAAGCTCCCAGTTCTGGTGTCACCGAACCTGTGGAGGGTTTGGCCGCAGATGCGGACTCGCATAAGTGAGCTTTGAATCACAGAGGCGAAGCTGGCCTTGCCCAGCTGTGGTCCCAGAAGCGAGAAAATTTCCGCAAAAGCGGCTTCGCTTCTGCGATGGCTAGTGCGCGGAAGCGCTAGTGGCGCAGGTGCGACATAACTGGGCAGAAAAGGGAAAAAATTTGAGCGTTTGAGTTCATTTTCATTTTCATTTTGGGACTTTGAGAGCTCGGATTGAGGCGAGATTTTGAGGGATTTTCAGAGGAAGTGTTGGGGTAATGATTCTTGCCTCGTTTTTGATTAATTCCCATGTATCTACTGTTAATTACACCTTTAGTTATGGTTTTGGAGGTTAAAATTTGGAGAAAAAAGTGTAGAAGTTCTTAAACCAAGTCTTTGGGTTTTGAAAGGCTAAATAAGGTCGGATTTGGATAATTCTTGTATGGTTGGACTCAATATCGAATGGGTCTTTGAATTTATAATTTTGGTCGGGTTCTGAAACTTCGACCTTGGACGACCTTTTGGAGCGATTTTTCAATTCTTAGCTAAGATCATTATTCCATTATTTAAATTAGTATCCTATAGTTATTTTTATAGTATGAAATTATTTTGGCTAGATTCGAGCCGTTCGTAGTTGGAAAATCAAGGAAAATGCCTTCTAATTGATTGATTGCGTGGTTTGAGGTAAGTGTCTAACCTTTTGTGGGGGAAATTCCCCTTAAGACTTGGTATTTTGGTGATAATTTGTGATATGTGAAGGCCGTGTACGCAAGATGACGAGTGCGTACACGGGCTACATGTTGAAATTCTGGTTTTTGCTACGTAGTTTCCTTTTCATGCCTTAATTGAGTTACTTTAGCATGTTATAGTCATCATGTTTAGCCTAATTTCACATGTCTACTTGTCTTATCTCCTATTTGCAACTTGGGGTGAAGCAGCTCAGGCTCAAGAGGTACAAGAAGTACCACCATCCTACTTTCAGTGGCTTGGCATTAGAGGATGCCCAGGGTTTTCTTGAGGAGTTTCACCGTATCCTCCGTACTATGGGTATTGCGAAGTCTAGTGGGGTTGCTTTCACTACCTTCCAGCGTAGGGGAGCGGCTTATCAGTGGAGGCGAGCATATGAGTTGGATAGTCCGCCCGAGGCAGCTCACTTACTTGGACTTAGTTCTTGGATATGTTCTTGAGGGAGTATGTTCCCCAGAGTCTCAGAGATGCATGGCGCACAGAGTTTGAGCGGTTGCGCTGGGGTTCTATGACCGTGTTAGAGTATGCGGTCCGGTTCAATGATTTGGCTAGGCATGCACCAGCCTTGGTTGCTACAGTTAGAGAGTGAGTCTGGCGATTTATCAAGAGGCTCAACCCAGTATCAGATTTAGCATGGCCCGAGAGTTGGAGATGGACATCGCATACTAGTAGGTAGTGGGGATAGCTAAGAGATTGGAGGGTATGTTGACTCGGGAGAGAGATGAGAGGGAGGCAAAGAGGTCTCGGGTTTCAGGCACATACGGTGGTACCCGTGCCCTAGCTGCAGCTCGTCATGGTAGGGGCTGTGTGAGTTGTCCTGTTCAGTTCGCACTTCCAGCCTCTAGCGGTATTCCAGCCACTCCTAGGCCTCAGGCTCCCTATTACGCACCGCCATTATCTAGTGCACCTCTTGCACGGGGTACTTTTAGCGTCAGTCTAGCTGATCGGGCCCGAGCCAGCCACAGCAGCCACGCCCCTCGAGAGCTTGTTTTAAGTGTGGTGACACTCGTCATGTGGTGAGGGATTTCCCCAGACTCAGGAGGGGTGCACCTTCAAAGACTACTCAGGCTCCGCGTATTCCACCGGGCCCTCAGGCTTCTCAGTCCATGGTCGTCGCACTAGCTGCCACCCCACCTGTACAGCTAGCTAGAGGTGGAGGTCAGGCAGGTAGAGGTCGTCCTAGAGGGGGAGGCCAGGCCAGATATTATGCTCTTCCTACTAGGACAGAGGCAGTTGCATCTGAATCTGTCATCACAGGTATTATTCCTGTCTGTCATAGAGATGCATTAGTCTTATTTAATCAAGGCTCCACTTATTCATATGTGTCATCTTATTTTGCTCCATATTTGGGCATATCCCGTGATTCTTTGAGTTCGCCTGTCTATGTGTCTACAATTGTGGGAGATTCTTTTGTTGTTAACCGTGTGTATCGGGCATGTTTATTTGTTCTCAGTGGTTCTGAGACCAGATCTGATTTATTATTACTAAGTGTGGTAGACTTTGATATTATTTTGGGAATGGACTGGTTATCTCCCTATCATGCTATCCTTGATTGTCACGCCAAGACGATGATGTTGGCTATGCCAGGTCTACCACGGTTAGAGTGGAAAGGTACTTTAGATTATGTTCCTAGTTGGGTATTTCATTTCTAGAGGCTCGGCGGATGTTTGAGAAGGGGTATGATGCGTATCTAACATATGTGAGAGATGTCAGTGTTGATACTCCTACCGTCGAGTTAGTTTCGGTAGTGAGGGATTATCCAGATGTATTCCCGATGGATCTTTTGGGCATGCCGCCCAAAAGAGAGATCGACTTTGGTATTGATTTGTTACCCGACACTCAGCCCATTTCTATTCCACCCTATCGTATGACCCTAGCAGAGTTGAAAGAGTTAAAGGAACAGTTGTAGGAGTTGCTTGATAAGGGCGTCATTTGGCCCAATGCCTCGCCTTGGGGTGCTCTAGTCTTATTTGTAAAGAAGAAGGATGGTTCTATGCGAATGTGTATTGATTATCGCCAGTTGAACAAGGTTATAGTAAAGAACATGTATCAATTGCCACGTATTGATGACCTATTTGATCCGCTTCAGGATACCAGAGTATTCTCTAAGATCGATTTGCATTAAGGTATCATCAGTTGAAGATTCATGAGCCAGAATCCCAAAGATTGCCTTCAGGACTCGGTATGGCATTACAAGTTCCTTGTGATGTCTTTAGGCTAACCAACGCCCCAGCATCATTCATGCACTTGATGAATAGTGTGTTTCAGCCATATCTTGACTCATTTGTCATTGTGTTTTTATTGACGACATTCTGGTGTACTCTCGGAGTCGGGAGGATCATAAGTAGCACCCGAGGACTGTGCTTCAAACCTTGAGAGAAAAGAAGTTATATTCAAAATTTTTGAAGTATGAATTCTGGCTAGATTCAGTAGCATTTTGGGTTCATGTAGTGTCGAGTGAGGGGATCAAGGTAGATGCAAAAAAGATTGAAGCAATGCAAAGTTGGCCCGGACCGTCCTCAACTACGGAGATTTGAAGCTTTCTTGATTTGGCGGGGTATTACCATCGATTCGTGGAGGGTTTCTCATCTATTGTAGCACCTATGACCAGATTGACCCAGAAGGGTGCTCCGTTCAAGTGGACCGAGGAGTGTGAGGAGAGCTTTCAAAAGCTCAAGACTGCTTTGACTACAGCCCCAGTGTTGGTATTGCCTATAGGTTTGGGGTCTTATACTATGTATTATGAAGCGTCAAGCATTGGTCACGGCGGGTGTTGATGCAGGATGGCAGGGTGATTGCCTAAGCGTCTAGACAACTGAAAGTGCATGAGAAAAACTATCATGTCCACGACCTCGAGCTAGCAGCTATTGTTCATGCCTTGAAGATCTGGCGACATTATTTGTACGGTGTCCCTTATGAGGTCTACACCAATTACCAGAGTCTACAGCATCTATTCCAATAGAAGGATCTTAATTTGCGGCAGCAGAGGTGGTTAGAGTTGCTCAAGGACTATGATATCATCATTCTATATCATCCCGGGAAGGCCAATGTAGTGGCCGATGCCTTGAGTCGCAAGGTGGAGAGTTGGGCAGTTTAGCATATCTACCGGTAGTAGAGAGGCCATTAGCCTTGGATGTTCAGGCCTTGGCCAACCAGCTTGTTAGATTGGATGTTTCTAAGCCGAGGCGAGTTTTGGCTTGTGTGGTTTCTTGGTCTTCTCTTTATGATCGTATCAGAGAGCGTCAATATTACGACCCCCATCTGCTTGTCCTCAAGGACATGGTTCAGCACGGCGATACCAAGGAGGTCACTATTGGAGATGACGGTGTATTACGGATGCAGGGTAGGCTATGTGTGTCCAATGTAGATGGCTTGCGTGAGTTGATTCTCCAGGAGACTCACAGTTCGTGGTACTCCATTCATCCAGGTGTCGCGAAGATGTATCAGGATTTGAAGCAGCATTATTGGTGGAGGAGAATGAAGAAGGACATAGTGGAGTATGTAGCTCGATGCCTAAATTGCCAGCAGGTAAAGTATGAGCATCAGCAGCCAGGTGGATTGCTTCAGAAGCTAGAGATTCCGGAGTGGAAATGGGAGCGGATTACTATGGATTTGTTGTTAGGCTCTCACAGACTCAGAGTAAGTTCGATGCAGTTTGGGTGATTGTGGACAAATTGACCAAGTCAGCTCATTTCATTCTAGTGGTGACTACTTACTCTTCAGAGCAGCTGGCTCAGGTTTGCATCCGCGAGGTTGTCAGGCTTCATGGCGTGCCAGTATCTATCATCTCTGACCGGGGTACGCAGTTTACATCACGGTTCTGGAGAGTCTTACAGCATGAGTTTGTTACTCGGGTGGAGTTGAGTAGTACATTTCACCCTCAGACGGATAGACAGTCCGAGCATACTATTCAGATATTGGAAGATATGCTTTATGCTTGTGTGATGGAGTTTGGGGTTTCTTAGGATCGGTTCTTGCTGCTTGCAGAGTTTGCCTACAACAATAGTTATCAATCGAGCATTTAGATAGCCCCGTATGAGGCTTTGTATGGTAGGCGGTGCCGGTCTCCGGTGGGTTGGGTTGAGCTGGGTGAGGCTAGGATATTGGGTACAGACTTGGTTCAGGATGCTTTAGAAAAGGTTAAATTGATTCAGGATCGACTTCGTATAGACCAATCTAGACAGAAGAGTTATGCGGATCGGAAGGTTAGCGACGTTGTATTCATGGTTGGGGAGCGGGTCTTGCTCTGGGTTTCGCCCATGAAAGGTGTTATGAGGTTCGGGAAGAAAGGGCAAGCTGAGCTCTATGTATATCAGGCCTTTTGAGATTCTTGAGAGGGTTGGAGAGGTGGCCTACAGACTTGCACTACCACCTAGTCTAGCTGCAGTTCATCCAGTGTTCCATGTTTCTATGCTCTGGAAGTATCACGGCAATCCGTCTCATGTGTTAGACTTTAGCTCAATCCAGTTGGACAAGGATATATCTTATGTTGAGGAGGCGGTGGCCATTTTGGACAGGCAGGTTCGAAAGTTGAGGTTGAAGAATATTGCTTCAGTTAAGGTCCAGTGGAAGGGTCAACCAGTCGAGGAAGCGACTTGGGAGACCGAGCATTATATGCGTAGCCGTTATCCTCATCTTTTCACCACTTCAGGTATGTCTCTACACTCGTTCGAGGACGAAAGTTTGTCTTAAGAAGGGGATGATGTAACGAATCGGCCAGTCGTTTTAAGAGTATTAGCCTCGATCCCCTAATTATTTCTCCCTCTATTTTATTTTTTGGTTACGTGACTTGTCGGGGCGTTTGGTATCGGGTTCAGGAGAGTTTCGGAGTGGAATGGGACACAAAGTCCACAAATTGAAAGTTTAAGCCATAGGAGTTGACCGTAGTTTGATTTATGTGAAGACAACTCTGCAATGGAGTTTTGACAGTTCCAACAGCTCCATATGGTGATTTTGGTCTTAGGAGCGTGTCTGGACGTTGATTTGGAGGTCCGTAGGTCGTTTCGGTGTGTTTTGGCGAATGTTAGAAATTAGTGGAATTTTGGAAAATTTGACCAGGAGTGGACTTTTTGATATCGGGGTCGGATCCTGATTCTGAAAGTTGGAATAGGTCCGTAATGTCAATTATGGCTTGTGTGCAAAATTTGGTGTAATTCGGAGTTGTTTTGGTATAAATCGGCGTCGGTTTCGGAATTTGAAAGTTCATAAGTTCATTAGGCTTGAATTGGGGTGCGATTCGTATTTTTGATGTTGTTTGATGTGATTCTAGCCTCGAGTCGGTCCTTTATGTGTTTTGGAACTTGTTGGTATATTTAGACAGGATCCCCGAAGCCTCCGGTGTGATTCGGATCGATATCGGAATAAAATTTAGATTTGTGCAAATGCTGAAGCTCCCAGTTCTAGTGTCACCGCACCTGCGGAGGGTTTGGCCGCAGGTGCAGACTCGGATAAGCGAGCTTTGAATCGCAGAGGCGAAGCTGGCCTTGCCCAGCTGTGGTCGCAAAAGAGAGAAAATTTTCTCATGGTCGCAGGTGCGACATTTCATCCACTGAAGCGCAAGCGCAGGTGCGCTTAGGGTGTTCGAAGACGCGAGATTTCTGGGCCTAAGTGAGGGCCGCACCTGCGATGATTTTTCCGCAGGTACGGAGCTGCAGATGCGGTAATAAGGTCGCAGGTGCGACATATCTGGGCAGAAAAGAGAAAAAAATCGAGGGTTGATTTCATTTTCATTTTGGGACTTTGAGAGCTCGGATAAGGCGAGATTTTGAGGGATTTTCAAAGGAAGTGTTGGGGTAATGATTCTTGATTCATTTTTTTATTAATTCCCATGTATCTCTTGTTAATTACACCTTTAGTTATGATTTTGGAGTTTAAAATTTGGGAAAAGTGTAGAAGTTCTCAGACTAATTTTTGGGTTTTGAAAGGCTAAGTGAGGCCGGATATGGATAATTCTTGTATGGTTGGACTCGATATCGAATGGATGTTCGGATTTTATAATTTTGGTCAGGCTCCGAGACGTAGGCCCGTGTCGACTTTTTCCTTAACATGTAAAATTCTTATTTTCCTTTCGTGTTGTATTAGCTTTCCTTGATTCTATGTATGTTATTTTCCGTAAATTCTTTATTGTTCACTTTCCTGTCATTTTCATTATATCATTATATCATCTGTCTTGTTTCTTATTATATCTAGTAGTGCTTTGATCCGACCTCGTCACTACTCTATCGAGGTTAGGCTTGGCACTTACTGGGTATCATTGTGGTGTACTCATACTACGTTTCTGCACATGTTTTTGTGCAGATCCAGGTATATCCTATCAGCCTCGATATTAGTGCACTGTGTTGATGCTTTGGAGACTTCAAGGTGCACCTGCCCGAGTCCGCAGGCCTCAGAGTCCCCTTCTACCTTATTTTCCTTATTTCTTTATGTTTTTGATAGACAGTGATGCATATGATTGTTCAACATTGTATTTAGAGCTTGTGACTTATATCTCACTGGGTTTTGGGAAATTGTACGCATTGAGCTTATAGTCTATTGATAAAATTGTTGAAGTTTTTGAAAATTTAAGTTTCATTTGATGTTTCCGCATATTGATAGGCTTACCTAATTTTAAAGACTAGGTGGCGTCACGACATCCTACGGAGGGGATTTGGGGTCGTGACATGATTTCATAATATTTATGTCTTGCACACACATTATAACTAGGAATAACTGAGGTTATTACGATATATTCATACTTCAAAATATTTTTTAGATCATTTTAGATATTTAAGTTTAAGCAAGTAATTGTTTGATAAATTACTGTGAATATTGAGGTCTTCTTGTGATAAACATAATATATTTTTACGTTGTACCCTGTGCTTGACCACAGAAACCGTGAATAATCTGGGTTTGGTGTTTTCATAAACATATGATTATACATTCATAATAGGCAGAAATGTTTGGACTCATCTAGACTTGACAATTTTTGTTTAGTCTCCCCCTAAACTTCACGTGGTCTTTAATACTCCTATAAACTTGAAAATTTAATATTCTTAACCCTCATAGTTGTTGATGTGGCAAAAAACATGAATACACTTTCTTTAGACGCGTGGGAGGGAAAAAAAATCAAAAATTTAGTTTTCAAATGGGGTATTTTTCAAATATTAATTGCTACATAATCAAATATAATGATTTATTTGTTCCAATTGTATTTCTCGTTGTTTCTTCTTAATATAGATTGCATATTTTTTTCAATTGTATTTTTTTAAATACAATGAATATATATTACTATGTATTTCTTTTTTTTTTTTCCGGTTCAAATTTACAAAAGTTAGTTTAAACTCCATTTATTTTTGGCAAATAAAAAAGAGATTTTGGAAAAAGTAATGAAATTCAAATAGTATATTTTCTCCAAAAAAGAAAATGTACTGTGTATTTTTATTTTTATTTTCATCCAATGACTATTTATTTAAATTATGCATTTTTTTTTTGGAGTCAAATTCGGAAATATTTGGTCAAATTTTACTTTCTTTAGCTAAATTTTTTATTTAGCCAATATATGGAGTTCCAACAATATTTTATTTTTATTTTTTAGACGTAATGATAATATGTTCTAACTGTGTATTCCTTCTACCAAATATATACAAGTAACTTGATTAAATACCATTATATGTAGCCAAATAAAAAATGGATAAGGGTCAAATACGTTCCTCCACTATTCGAAATGTTTATTTATACCCTCCGTTATACTATTAGTTCACCATAGCCCACTACATCATAAAAATGGTATAAAAATATTCCTATGCCATTAGGACCCTCCACCATGGGAAAATTATCCCATGTGGCATGATATATCGCTGAGGTGGATGTCACGTGACATGCCACCTCATTGCATCTATCCCATTTTAATCCCTCTTCTATTTCTTTTTTCCACCGCCACCTCCCTCTTTACCCAATCACCACCAGCATCACCTCCTCCTTCATCACGCACCTACTCTTTCGCGACCAACAAACCACTAATCTTGACCATCATCAAACAACCATTTTTTCACTAAATTGAAACTTTTCAGCAATACCTCCTCCATACAATAAAATGATATTGTTGGAGTTATTGGCCTATGGAAGAGACCTACATGTTAATGACCATCAATTAACTTAAAAGCGCATACCGATACAAAAGGAAATACAGCAGGGGAACAACATTTGCCTGTTAAATCTACCTAAATATCTTTAAGCATAAATCCCAAAGGAAACCTGCTTCCAAATGCTTCCTCCATGTATCCAGTCTCCAGTACTTAGTTCAAACATGTATATGACTTCACTGGTTGTTAATCAATTATTACAAATTAATTAACAAAACTATCCATGCAACAAACAAATAATAAACCAGAAAATGAGGTTCCTTCAATCAATAAATTTCGATTTACTTTCCACATTGTCTACTTACGGCCCCTAATTGAATGGGATAGGTGCGAAGAAGAAGTAGGAGAGAGAGTAAAATGGGATAGGTGCGATGAGGTGATATGCCATGTGGCATCCACCTCAACGATATATTAGGTCACGTGGGATATTTTTGTCATGGTGGAGGATCCTAACGGCAGAGGAGTATTTTTGTACCAATTTTATGATGTCGTGGGCTATGGTGGACCAATAGTATAACGGAAGGTATAAGTGAACATTTTCGAATAATAGAGGGACATATTTGATCCTTTTTCGAATAAAAAATTATAGTCAAAATAACATTGTTTCAAATTTATTTATACAGATTTTGGCACGAAAAAAAATAATTTATAGTTGGTGAACTTAAAAAGATAAAATATATATATTTTGTTATAAAAGAATGCTACATGGACAAAAAAATTCATGTGGCAACGCATGTGTCACACTCCTAAGGATTGTCTGTGTCCAGGGAGATTGAGGCTATGAAATTGCCAAGTTTAAGGAGGTATTAAAGACCACATAAAGTTGAAGGGGAACTAAATAAAAGTTGCCAAATTTAAGGGGTATTAAAGACCACGTAAAATTTTAGAGTCTATGTGAATTATATTGTGGTAATCAATTCTTTAAGGACAATGTAATAAGTTGAAACCTATTTTTCCTTTGAGAGTACTAACTCCTTGGTGTTGCACAAAGTTATTCGTCTGTGTATACTATTATCTCTTTTTCTTTTTTCAAGTTTCTAAATCCTTTGTTTATTTAATACATATCATCTATGTTTTTGAAAAAAATACACCTACGACTGATGTGTTCGTTAATTACTGAACAACTACATAGGGAATGTTTTTTTGGTAATGGAGTTACTGTTTAACTTAGTTTAATTATCTATTTACAAAGTTTGGTATTTGTTTAGAATGAACTTCTAAGTTTGGTGTTTATTTGGAATGAACTTTCAATGAAAATTATTATTCTTTTCCTTGTAAATTTAATATTGCGTTCGATACAAATTTGTTTTATATTTTCCTAACAACTTACTTGAATTACTCTGTCACATAATTAGTAATACGTACTTCCACTTTTGCTATTTAGAATTATTTTAATATACTAACTAAAATAAAAATAGCTACCGTCAATGCAAAATGTTAAATGTATTAAGATTGTTTAATATTATTATCTATTTCAAATAAAAATGATAGTCATAACAGAAAGTAAAGAGTTTATCTTGAACTATCAAAATTATAGTAGTATTTTTGCTTTGTCATCTCAAGAATCGAAGTAGAGTTAGCAAAATTATGTACCTATTAATAAGTCAAAAATGTTGTATGTTAGGAGAATATGCTTTATTTCATGTTTGTACCTCATAAAAGTGAAATACATAAAAATAAAATAAAATAATATATATTTAATTAAAAATTATTTTTTTTTTACAGTTGTAGGTTAAACAATATCAATTATCTCGACCTCGACAAATAAGTCACTACACGATAATCCACATTGACTATTCACATAAACTCGTAGTTTACTCTTTCATGTTTTATGTACTCAAAGCTTTATTCTAATAATGTCGATATTATTTTATAAGATTATGTATTACATGACTCGGCATACACGTGCAACGCACGTGCCGAGAAACTAGTTCACCTAAAAAATAGGACACAAATAATTACTTGAGTCTTAAGTCCAAAAATTTTAGGAATTAAACTCCATTAAAAGCTTCATTGACAGCTAGTGAAAAGTTTCAAAATTTTGAATTCGAAATTTGGATTTTTCAAAATTGTTATTGTTCGAATTGGGTGTTGTTACAAACTATTATGAATATTCTTTGGAGCTATATTTCAATTTTAAGAGAGTTTGGTGAAGACTAGAGCTGATTTTAGTTAGAATTTCAAATTCAAATTCGAAGAGGAAGACATAAATATATTTTATTGGCCATTATTTTGTTTTCTAATGGTCAATTTCAGCCTTCTAAATTGGAACTTGCAGAAATTTTGAGTCCCTTAAGTATTGGTGGGGTTGCCTGAAAATAGAACTGATTTCACTCCAAGTTCTGACAACCGATCATTCACAAAAATTTCAGTGAACTATTGAAGCGGGAATTCGCCAAGTATTACTTCACTTCCTCTTAGTTCAAGCTATTCCGGTCGACTCCGATAACAAAGAAGGAAGGAACCCATAAAAACTGTGAGTTCAAGTGATGGTCAACAACTCAGGCAGAAAATACTGAAAAGCGGCCTCAAATGAGGCTTAGTGAAAAAACTAAAGAGTGGTTAAGGGAACCCACCGGAGCAGTATCCATGAAATGAAAATGGGCGGCGGCCATAATCTCTGTGTAGCGAAGGAAAGTAAGATTCTAATAGAAATGACTTTTGCCTCTGTTGAAAGGGTCTCGCCATAGTCTATTCCACGGGTCACTAACTCTGCCTGGGGTATGGGTACCTATTATTCATCGGGTAATTTGTCAATATATTCCCAGACGAAGGCGCTACTTTTAGACCTTTCAAGAATGAAGGCCCGCGCGACGCTCGGCGTCCGAACCTCTAATCGACCTGGACACATAAATAATTCTCGGCGCTCGGCTTCCCTAGATAATCAAATCAAGTTTCAAGCCGGTCAGGTTAATGATTCAACGGAAGAAAATAAAGGCCCTCATGGATTTCTTCCCGTTCAAGCCAGAAAAACCCTGTAGCTATAGCTATCCAAGAGTGAAAGTGAAATTTTGGGGCCTTCAAGCATCCGAAATACACCAGGATTGAAAATGACATAGCGTTCCTGATAGAAAATGACGGCCAGTTGGTTCACCAAACCCCGACCCAGCGTCACACATTTTTTTCCTTATCTTGTGCAATTAAAGGGAACGAGAAAGAATCAGACAGAGATCCATGGTTCACTTCAGCCTTCCTTGTTCTTGATCCTTTTAGAGGGCTTTCAGATAGTTCGGTACCGGCGGTAGAGGGTGCCTCCGGGTCATAGCGGTTCTTCCATGTCAACGTCCTCGCTCTACAAGAAACCTAATAGAATGGGCTACTTCTTCGTCCGGATCTGATCTATTTACTCGGCAATTCATCCGGTGACTTCACGGTCGCCACCTAGTACTAGCAACTTTATCGGGGAATTTCTCATCTAAGTAGGGTCTGACCGATCCGCATCCCCGCGATCCTGTAATGAAGACAGTACTCGAAGAATTTCTTCAAAGAATTCTGAGGAGCGTGGCGCGGCCAAACATCATTCCAAAACCCATGATACAATCTTCTTGTATGTCGGCCACGCTAGGAAAGAATGAAACTTCAAAAACATGTACTCCACTCAATTCATTCGATTACTACAGGGATGAACCCAATCCGGAATATAAAGAAATCTAATAGGGATTCAAAATCTACCATAACATAAGGAGAGGAGGTAGAGCATTGTATACAATGACATACATACGACATGTAAAACACATACAAACGACATACTTATATGCAATTGCATGTAAGTTGTACGTTTTGAATAGATTTTATGCGACAAAAATGTGTATGTAAGTTGTATGTTTCGACTGGATTGTATAGAACAAAAGTTGTATGCATATTATATGAAGTTGTATATTTTTTACTATATTTGTATATATTTTGAGAAAAAAATTCTTGCTACTTTTTAAAAATCAAAAAATCAAATTAGAGCGAATAAATATTGTCCTATTTTTGTATCTGTAAGAAAAAAAACTTCTTTTAGTTTGGTTAAGTTTTCTATTCATTCCTTTGATTTTAAAAATCAAACCCAAATGATGTTCAAAGCAAGTCAATACAACTTTCAGCTTGAATAGCCAAGTTTTATTTGATTGTATTATTGACTTCAATTGTTTTAAGCTTGCAATTTTTTGTGCCACATTGCTTGAATGTATTTGGGAAAGACATATAAGTTCGGATAAGTCAAATGTCAAATAACGGTACTGCAGGTTAAGTTAAGAAATAAGTTTATATGATTTAGGATCATTATAAATATATCGCAATTCGACTGTGACCATAAATTAGAGACTTACAGTTATTAATAGTCTTGAATTATTTGTTTTTAAAAAAGTTTAAGAACAACATCGTTAGTAGTTGGAAAACTGATGATCGACCTTAATTAAGTCCAAAGTTGTTAAAATAGTATCAATACATATTAATTCAGGACTGTCCCAATAATTGTGGATTCATTACCTTAGGTTGTTTAACTCTGCAACTTTTGCATGTCATATCTTTACTGCTTTATTTAATTTAATTGTATTTAATATTTATCTTTATTATTTAAAAATACAAAATCAACTTCCCGTTCAACTTGATAACTTAGGAATTAACTAGACTGAAATAACGTTATTCTTTGTGAAATCAACCCTGAAATCATAACCTATGTTATATTTGCAACGACCGCTTAATTTCTCTTAATTCTTTTATTGAGTGTAGTTGGGTACGATAAAGAGGGACGGAAGAAGACACTTAAATTCCAAAGATCTTACCGATTACCTAGAAGTTCATACACTCAGCTTCAACTATTCTTGAATTCATAGAAAAGAAACTACACTCCCTCCAAAATTTTCCATTTACTTGATGAAGGAGAGAGCACAAACAACAATCTCCGTATAAAGTCAAAGAATGTTACAAATAACTATACGTTTCTGTTGATTTCACCAACAAGCTCATTTACAGGGTGACACTTTCTGCACAGTTGCTGAAGCTGATCATAGTCCAACTTCTCCAAGCACCTTGTTCTTCTTCAAAAAGCTTCAATAAATGTGCCATCACGATTTAAATCCAGTAGGGTTATCGTCGACATCAACATCCTAAGTTGGTCATACCTGGAAGTATATCCAAAAGAATCAAAATGCAGATCCACTGCTTTTCATCTTTCCTAGCATCACGTCTTTAGCTTCATTGATCTTAGAAGCAAGATAATGGCTGCCACCAGCATCAGGATGGTTTGCAATCATAACCCTTCTATGTGCTTCTCGAACCTTGTCTGGCGGAGCACCCTCTCTAATCAATCAACAAAAAGTTAAATGATGGCCTATATATTTAAGTTCTGCTGATATAAAATGTACAAACTATGAGAATGGAGAATAGGAAATTTTTTCATAAAAAAATTAATGCATGCCACAAACTTCAATCACGTAGAGGCGGATGCAGCACTGATGCACCAGGTTCATCTGGACGTCGTATAAATTTATGTGTAAAATTTCACTAGAATGCAACAAATAACAGGCCCGACCCATAGTTTTAAAATATAATGAGTTTAATGCTAATAACGCTAAAGGTTGAACTATAAAACTTAAATCCCGAGAGACATGCATTCCCAAGGGATTTGAGTAACACCAGATACAGAAGAAAAGAAACGGGCATTTGGATACTTAGCAACCCCCCCTCTTCTTTATTCATCTAATATGATTCCAATCTTTTCTCTGTACCACTGAAGAACTCAACTCATTTTATCAAAAGGCTGATTTGGTTAAAGGTAAAGTCCATGCTCCTCTTATTCCATTTAGAAAGTAGCAAAAGTTGGCTGAAAATTATAACAGCCTCCAAGTCAATGAACCTAGAATTGAGCTCCAATAAAGCTGATAAATCTTACAACTGTAAAGGCTGACGGTGAGTACTCTATATAGTGTTTGGTAGCACAAAATCTATTTGTTCCAAGATATAGCTTTGCAAGGCGTAAGAAGTCGATATCAATTTAGGTCTTTGTTGGGGATGAATTTCCATGTATTGATTAATAGAGGTGAAACTTTGTTTGTAAGAAAACACATCAGCTGTTCAGAATAATTGAAATAGAAATGGGCCAGCAATTCTAGAGCTATTTCACTGTCCCCATAATGTTGACAAATAAGGAAGTTGAGAGAGCATTGGTTCTTGGAGGTAACAGTAACTTCGAAATATGGTATGCCCTCTGAGACTTTTACTTAAACATGAAGTCTCTACTGTGATTTCTTTTTTTCTTTTTGGTACTCTTATATCAAGTTTCGTGTTTTACTTGAGCCTTTTTAGCTTTTGGAGATTTGTATGTCGATAGAAATGTAGATAACCTCTAGTCCTAGAGAACGCTAGTAGTCAACATAATAAGTTAGTAAAAAATAGACCTCGATGTTTGCGAAAAGGATGGAGCCGAGAATTAATTTCCACCAAAAAGATGTAAGCTAAGACGGAAGCTTCTATAGTCATCCAAGGCGGTTGCTCAAGCTGTGGATATGAGGTAATGTAACCTCTCTCTGACTTTAAAAATTTACAGAGTTTGGACAATATGGTTTGATTATTTTTAGAACGGCATCAGAAGCAACCATTCAGAAATTGGATACTATCGCATAGAAATGACGAATGCAAGTCATGCGTTACTTCTTCATGGCACTTCTCTATTTGCGGACTTTTCAGCTATCGATCCTAAGTTTCAAACTTACTCCAAATTTAGTTCTTGTGAAAAGCTCTCACCAACACATGTTACCTTTTAAGATGGATCAATTTCAACCCCTTTCCAAGTGTAGTCAATATAAAATAAAAAATAGATTTCTGCTTAAAAACCAAAAGAACTATTTTCATCTCCAGCCATGTGCCGGTACAGCAATTCTCATTCCAGAAAAATCTTCCCCACCACTATTCCCCCCCCCCCCCC
>MCJB01036870.1:55278-82392 GCA_002018475.1 Nicotiana obtusifolia
CCCCCCCCCCCCCCTCACAACACATCGTCGGTCTATGGAATAGTGTTGGGAGAGGCATTCGGAGTAGTCAGGGTGGGGCAGCAATAAGATGGTGCAACAAGTAGAGTAGTTTATTGCCATTTCATTTTCTTGATACATTCTGCTAATTTTGTTTTGTACCTGCTGAAGTGAGTGGAGGTTGTGAAAGGTTACATAATGACTAGAAACTAGAGATACCTAGTACTTTATAACCTAATATACAGTTAATTATTTGAGAAGCAAGGGAAATATTGCGAATGAAAGTAACTATCACCCTTTAATAACCTTTTGTTAGCACTGGCTGTGTTTACTACAGTCAGAGAAGGAAACATATTCTGCCTCAGATGGAACAAGATAATTGTTTATAGTCTGCTGAAAATCATACTCAACTCAATAAACATATGTAAACATATTCTAACTTTATTAAGAAAAAATTAGTAAGACCAAGAGGATCTACTAGGCATCTACTGATACAAATCTTTATAAATAGAACACCTAGATCCATAACACTTTCATGCCTTGCTTTTCCCCTCAGTTCTGTTGGTGTTTCTCAATATGTAAGACTATATTACAGAGAAACAACGGAAACAGTCTTCATGTGAGAGGTGACAAGAAATTTCTTTATTCCTATTCCCTACTCCACCAATCCTAGCAGGTTCAGGGGCAACCGGAGCTCCAAATGGTAGAGTGAATAAGCTGAAACATCTGGCTAACAGACTACACAAATTCATTATGAATATTCGGTGCTTACCTAATTCCAAGGATAAGAGCTGCTTCCCTTTTGGTCATTTTTGGCTGGAAACCTCCTTCATAAAATTTCCGAACTCTAGGGGGTCTAGTCTTAAATGCTTGCCAAGCTTGAATTCCATATCTACCAGCAAGTGCTGCAGCAGCTATTGCAAGCCCAGCAAAAAATGGTGTTGTCTGGCGGTATTATCAAAGTTCGTAAGTACAATTTCCACTAAGTATAAGAACTAGAGCAGTAAATTATAATTGTACTCGATTACTTCAATTTGATACCACATGTACTTATCCAACAAATAGATGACAAAGCTCCACATCACTACTAAAGGTCACATTCACACTCCACTAAAAGTTCAAAGAATAAATAAATGGAATTTATCAAAGCATCCCTAAGATGGCCACTCCAGAATTACCACAGAGTATAATGACATGCTCATTTATGATTACCGAACAGCTATAACAATGAGAGAAAAATCTAGCACTGGTCATTCTTATATGCCTTTTTGCTTATCCAGGCAAGGTACTTCACTTAATACCTATTTCACAGTACTAGTGGCTAGTGACAACCAACTAGCATTAAGATCAAGAGAAATAACAAGAGAATCACCACTTATCACCCCCAAAAAGAAGGACAAGAAAATTTGACAATCTTTTCACTTGTGGCAACCAATCTCTGCTGCTGGTTCGCTACGGATATTATTTTAAAGGGAACAATAAAGGCACACTTTTTATGGAAAACCATTATATATCATTTTTCACCCTGTTAACAAAAGATACTTGACTAAAACTAGTAGCAGAGCCAACATTTTCACTAAGGGTTGTCAAAATATTAAAAAAGTAAATATACGAAGAAATCAAGGGGATTCAACACATAGTATATATACATAAATGAAAATTACCGATCTAAACAGTGTAATTTTCCAGTGAAGCGGTATCAATTGACACCCCTTGGAGCTACGTGGCTCTGCCACCGACTAAAACCATGAAAGTACTACTCATTAGGAAGTGTGCAAATAAGCTAAGAAACCAAGGCTCCCATTTCCCTGAGAGAAAAATTGCACTTTCTAAAAACAGTTTCATTTCTACTGCATGTGCTCAATTGCCATAAAGATTGAGCTAACTCTACTCCTTTACACGAACTAAGGGTTCGGTGGCAAGTTCAAAACCTATAAACCTCAAATTCCGGCTCTGCCTCTAACCACTAGCGTACTGGCCAAAATTGCAAGGATTCATTGGTTTGATACAAAATGGCCAAAGAATTTAGGATTAATACACATGTAAATCTACATTGGTTGACAAGTAACAGATAATGTTGCAGATACCCCATAAATTATTGGGACAAAGCACAATTCTAATCTTATTCGTACAGAGCATAAACCCAATATGCTATTACCTCCGTTTCAATTTATATGTCTTACTTTTCTTTTTAGTTTTCTTTCTATATTTAGTAAGTTTTAAATTTCCTCATTCTTATTTACCTTAATGATATTCACTTATAAAATTGTCATGTTATGTTTAAAACCATAAGTTTCAAAAGTATTTTTGGTATGCCCACGATTTTAGTTTAAGACACAAGATTCTAATTGGTACGTCAACTAGCAAAGCAATCTTGAAATTCTTAAGATCATTTTCAAGAACAAATTGCATAGCAAAGACAATTAAGCACTGAAATTTTCTTAATTCACTTACCATTTCTTGGTGAAGACCAAAGGCTGGGGGATGAAGGGTGTGCTTCTGTTGGGTTCTAGAAATGAATACTGAATTACTGTTAGTTCGAGTTTTCTTTTTTACTTTTGCTTGGCAGCCATGGATTTTGGTCCTTCGAGCTGCTTCGTACTGACACGTGTTTCACCATTTGCGAACGAATTTTCTTCTTTTTCTCTTTTCTATTTCCTTTTTTTTTGTGTTGCTGTTTTTTTGGTACTTTTAAGATTTTGTTGCTATTTTGTACTCCCGTCTCAAATTATTTATTATATTTTTTTTATATGACTATTAAGAAAAATTAATTAGAAGATTTTTTGATTATATTATCTTTACTTATATCTTAAGATGTAATATTTCTTTATTGATATTTATTCTATTTACGTGCAATCTCCATCTTCAAGAACAATAATTACTAAAGAGAAAATGAGATAAAATATTTAATTTTATCTTAAATTTTTAAAATAATAAATAATTTGAAATTACTATTTTTTAAAGCACAATAAATAATTTGAGATGAAAGGAATATTTTTTTTCTTAGACGCAATTTTTGGAGATAGCTCTAGATCAAGAAGAATTTTTAGGTATTACTTTATATTTGTATGTCACCACACCTATATATATGTGTGTGTATATATATATATATATAGGTGCAGTCAAATGACATGAAAAATCCGTGTCAATCAGATACATTAACATAAAGTGAAATGGGACGCATAAAGGCGCTAGAATTTAGGAAATAAATGATCATTTATATTTGATCGTGTAATCACTAGGTGTTCGCAAATTATTAATTTTCCATGGATTTTTTGCCGGAAATATCCCTGATTCTATTGATAACGAGTGAGCCCAAATAATTTAATCGGGATAGTTATCGAATCATATCACATAGTTCCGGCAATAACAAAAACTACAAAAAAGACAGATGTGATACTATTGGAAAGGACGGTTTCAATATTCCTCATATGCAGTCCTTTGTATAGAGTTTGTGGCGGACAGACGCTAATATGGAATAAGCCTGCTAATATACCCAATATTAGTATTGCAATATGATGAAAGGCTTTTGTCACGACCCTAATTTTTCTTCGTAGGATGTCGTGATGGCACCTAGTCTTTGGGACTAGGTAAGCCTAACACTTACTAAATTAATGAAAACTCAACCAACAACTACTAAATATGAAATAGAGATTTTCTTTATAAAGCCAACAATCCCAAAACCCGTAGTACAAGTCATATGCTTTACAAAATTTACTAGAATAGTCTTCTAAGTACAACTGTTCCGAAAAAGAAATAGACAGTACAAGTACAATATCAAAAGGTGATTTCGAGGTCTGCGAACACGACGACAAGTTTACCTTGAATCTCCACAGCAAACCCGAACAGCTAGCTAGGGATCAACCAATTCCGAGATACCTGGATCTGCACAAAAATGTGCAGAAAGCGTAGCATGAGTACACCACAGCGGTACCCAGTAAGTATCATGACTAACCTCGGTGGATTAGTGACGAGGGACAGTCAAGACACCTACTGGACTAAACAACATGAACAAGTATGAAGGTGAATTAACGGGGAAATAATGTTAATATAAAGCTAAGCATCGTAAGGAAGACAAAACAATACTCGCAATAAAACACTAGAAACAACAATTAGCAACAAGAAGCAACAAGTAATAATGCTGTAGAGTAAGCTGAACACAGTCTAAGTCCGGTGAAACCAAATAAAGGAAAACAAGTAACAACTCAATAAGAACAACCGCTTTACACTAGATTTATTCAAGAATTTCAACGAGATACCAATAATCACAAATCACGGGTCCCAATTCATGAACTCTAATCACTTGGAATCTTGTGCCCACATTACAATTCATAACCGCACGGACAACTTACGTGCCAAGAGAGAGCGACAATATCTAATAACCGCACGGACCGCTCACGTGCAAACAATAACCATGACTCATGACTGCACGGACAGCTCACGTGCCAACAGAATAACTTTCACACAAAAGGCAAGTAGACGAGAGTACATGTAATTGGCCAATAACATCAAGTTTCAACTTCTTAAACCGATATGGGTGACTAATTACGTGTGTGCTTGTGCCAGTGTTAAATCACAATTCAGGTCAACAAGTAAGAGTAGAGACAATGAATGGCACACAAGAACGATCACCTCAAACTGTACAAGGTAGAACTCACACAAGGTAGGCACGCCATTACACAGAAAAATCAACAATAACGACGCCTCCAGGCCATCACAAATCATTTTCCGACATAGCCCAGCTCGTCTCGTCATGTGCGCAATAATAAAGTAAATGCCCACTTTGTCTCACCGCACGTGCATAGTAATATTCTCACTTTATCTCGTTACATGCGCAAACCCACATATATAGCTCGACTTGTCACGCCGCATGTGCAAATATCAATAATAACAACATCACGGACAACTCACACGCGAACACCCCGACAATCCTCACAACAATACCCCGTGTGCCAAAACATAACAACACAATAAAATGACTTTCACAACATGTGCACATATACCACAACATTTCCTCAAAACAGTTTCAATACCACAACCACGCATAGCGCTCGGCTCAACAACACAGAATACAACAACAACAACAACAACAATAACACGAGAATACAACAAGTAAATCAACACAAAAACTTCAGAAAACAAAGAAACGAAAGAACGAGCTCATGAAGAAAGACACAACAGGGAATATGGTCTCAGCAAGAATAGCTCAACAAAGGAGAGATGATGTGTATCAATAATTCCACAAAAGTACAATTCGACGACAAGAGAAATAGCATGAATCAGTGACCCCAAATAAGAATACGTCAACAATGAAAGGGATAACAAACTTCAGTTAAGGCTAAGCAATTCCCGAAGAGATAATAGTAATTTCAATTAAGGTTAAGCAGTTATGGAAGAGATACTAATAACTTCAATTAAGGTCAAGCAATTACGGAAATAATAGCATGACAATAAAAGAGGCAACAACTTCAGTTAAGGCACATAAGAGTTTAATCGGCAATAAGGGTAGAACATGAATCAATTAATTTCAAATAAGACACGTAAGGGTGAATTTAGTAAATGGGGGATTTAACACGACAAAACAACTTCACATCAAATGAACACAAGCACCTAAGATCCAAAACGTCAAATTTCTACAATTAAGCCCGCGTACGTACTCGTCACCTCGCGTGCACGGCCTTTTCATGACACAATCCACACAAATGACTCAAATCCTAAGGGATAGTCCCCCACACAAAGTTAGGCAAGATACTTGCCTCAAAGAAGCTAGAGCGATACTCTAAAATGACCTTCTCGAGTGAAACAACCTCCGGACGGCTCAAATCTAGCCAAAATAACTTCAAATCAATAAATAAAACTCATAGGAAACAATTCCGGATAATAAAGCTTCGATCTTTAATTAAAACTGAAAAGTCAACCCTTAGGCCCGCACCTCGGAACCCGATAAAATTCACAAAACCCGAACAACCATTTCGATACGAGTCCAACCATACAAAAATTATCAAATTCCGATATCGAATCGCCCTTCAAATACTCATTTTACATTTTGAAAGTTTTTTATAAATTTTTCCCTAATTTCCAACTTAATTCACTAATTGGATGATGAAAATAACAATGGATTCATGAAATATAAGACGATTCAGGTAAAGAACACTTACCCTAATGAATTGCTTGAAAAATCCTTGAAAAATCTCCCAAAGCCGAGGTCTACAACTCCAAAAATGATAAAATCTTCAAACCCTCGAAATATATGTTCAGCTGCCTAGGCATTCCTCTAACGCGATCGTGGAACACACCTCGCAATCGCGGAATACAAAAATCACTGCTCAAAGAAGAAAGCTACGCGTTTGCGGAAAACACCTCGCGAACGCGATGAATAGACTGGCCAACCTTCACGAACGCATACCAAATCGCACGAACACGATGAGTAACATTCCACGAGTCTTTAATTCCCTTATGCGAATGCGGAACATCCTATGCGAACGCGAACAACAACTAGCTGAACCTTCGAAAACGCATGCCCACTGTCGCGTCCGCAATGAGGAAAAATGCTGAGTTTCAGAATCATTTCGCGATCGCAGCTTCATCTTCGCAATCGCGAATAGCAACAGCAACACCAGAAACCAACAACTTAAAAGCATGAAGAAATGGTCCGTAGCCCATCCGAAATACAACCGTGGCCTCGGGACCCTGTCCGAATATACCAATAAGTCCTATAACATAACACAGACCTATTCGAGGCCTCAAATCATATCAAACAACGTCGAAACTACGAATCGCGCCAAGAATTGAAGTTATGAATTTTCAAAACATCCAACTTCCAAAAATCGCGTTGAAACATATCAAATCAACCCAGAATGATGTTGAATTTTGCACGCAAGTTCCAAATGACATAAATGAGCTAATCCATCTCTCGGAATAGCAATCCGAGCCCTATATCAACCAAGTAAACTCCCGGTCAAACCTCTCAACCTTCCAACACTTCAACTTTCTAATTTTCGCCAAAATGCTTCAAATTATCCTACGGCCCTCCAAATCCAAATCCGGACGCACGCCTAAGTCCAAAATCACCACACGAAGCTATTAGAATCACAAAACGCCATTTCGGAGTCGTCTATACAAAAGTCAAACTCCGATAAACTCTTACATCTTAAGCTTCTAAAATACAAATCCTTCTTCCAAATTGATCTCGAATCATCCGAAAACCGAACTTGACCACACACAAAAGTCATAACACATAATACGAAGCTGCTCGAGACCTTAAGCCACTAAACGTGATGCTAATTCTCAAAACGACCGTTTGGGACGTTACATTCTCCCCCTCTTAAACAAACATTCGTCCTTGAACGTGCTCAGAATCGTTTCGAAGTCCTCAAATAACTGAATGTACTCACCATACATATACTCATGGGTGATCTCATATCACTCCAATCCACATAGGTCCGACGACACCATCCCCACTTAAATTTATTTCTTCCACCAATACCAATGAGCCTTAGAACCAAATTTCTCACCGTCTAATCATTTCCAAAAGACCTGATTCCTACATCAACACACGGTATCAGCCTCAACCAACTGCATCAACTCATGCCTACACCCACCAGGTACAACCACACGGTGTAACACATCACACATATGCCCATAATAACATCTCTAATCACAATAGCTGCCCATAATCAAATCCAGCACCGCCAATTAACCTTATATCAGGTAGAACCCTGATCCATACCTTCACAACACAAACAACGATGCAAGAAACACGAAGACCTCATAACTATTCACCCGAAGCATCAAGTCACATTTAATGCCACATGGGCACACACCTCGTAAGCTAAAACCCCATAAGCACGACGTGAATATGGCTAAATATGCAAAGAGAAACACATAAGAGAATTATTAAATAAGCCCGACAGGCAGAACTCCCCATCAGTACCATACTATGAATCAATTTCACAAGGGAGAATTAAAACACATGAACTAATCACAAGCATCTCATCCTAATATAACTTCTACTGCACATGCAGCCCAGTTCAAACATATCAAATCTTATAGGAACGCGAGGATCCCATCCTCAACTCTGAACCACAAGTAGTATACACATCACACAAACCGGAGCCTTCTACTAATTCCATTATGTGATACAAAATCACAATACGCAACAAACTCTCCATGATGATAGAGCATCTAAAGCACAAATCATAACCAACCACCTAGAAATCAAATCAAAACTACCGTAATGAGTAACATAAAGTCACTTCTAGTCTCATAACTCTCAATAATGAATAAAAACAAAACAATAGACATGGGCTACCACTATGGAATCTTCCAACAGCGGTGAACACATAAGCAGAGTACAAAATCACGAAACTCACCCATATTGAAGCAAAATAGGAGGACTCACCCCGATAAGCAGAACCAAAATAAAATACGAATGATGCTCCTCTATAACCAATCAAAACCATACCTGTAAGACATCATCTAGTGCAGCAGCCTCAGCCCTATTGTAGAAAGCGCATCAACGGGCCGAGCCTCCTCCTCTTTGGCGCCCTCACTCGCCTGACTTGCACCACAAGCTGGCGGTGCAGGGATATTAGCAACTGGAGCAGAATTCATAGGCTAAATACCCCGCTGTGACACATCTGTCTAGAGTCCGGGATAATCTCTCACCATGTGGCTGGTATCTCCACACTCAAAACAACTTCTCTGCTGATGTGGTTGTGGAAGCTATCCGGTATGGGTACCCTGAGACCTATGGGTACCTGAAACACCATGCAAAGCTTGAAGTGCAAACTTAACTGGCTGACCCACTGAACCTCTACCATACCGTACCCTGCCCCCAAAAATAGGGACCAGTAGATCCTCCCGGTCTACGAGGCCTCATAGCCTACCTATCCTGACCCCGCATGCCCTCTTTCTCCTGGTCCCCCATGCCTTTTAATCGACGAGCAATCTCTACTACCTGCTAAAATGGAACATCCGGGTCTGTGGAACAAACTCTCTCAAGAACATCTCTAAGAACTGAGTCCATGAAAGTGAAGCTGCATCGACGGGACTACCCAACTCATACGCTCGTCACTACTGATATGCTGCTACCTTAAGCTAGAACGTAGTAAAAGCAACCTCACTCGTCTCAACAATACCCATAAAGTGGAGAAGACGGTGGCAATCTCTACTACCTGGTCCCCCATGCCCTCTAATCGATGAGCAATCTCTACTACCTGCTAAAATGGAACATCCGACTCCAACTCCCGAGCCATGCTGAACCGGATATCATAACTGAGCCCCTCAATAAACCTGCAGACTTGCTCTCTAACTGTAGAAATCAAAGTAGGTGCCTGTCTGGACAAATAACTGAATCTAACGACATACTCTGATACTGACCTAGTGCCCTGGCGCAGTTGCTCAAACTCCGCGCGCCATGCATCCTGAAGGGTCTGGGGAACAAACTCTCTCAAGAACATCTCTGAGAACTGAGTCCATGAAAGTGAAGCTGCATCGACAGGACTACCCAACTCATATGCTCACCTCTACTGATATGACGCTCCCTTAAGCTGGAACGTAGTAAAAGCAACCTCACTCGTTTTCGCAATACCCATAGAGCGGAGAATACAGTGGCACTCCTCCAAAAAACCATAGGCATCCTCTGAAGCCAAACCACTGAAAGTAGGAGGGTGATACTTCTTGAACCTCGCAAGTCTAAGTTGTTCCTCCTCAGATGCTGCTGCCTAACCACAGGCTGGATTGGAACAACAGGGTGTGTTGGCATGACACCTGGGATCTGACTAATATGGACTCGCTACTCCGGAGTACAGGCGGCGGGAGTCTAAACTACTCCCCCGATCTGTGAAGTAGCTGGTGCAACTGGAATCAACCCCGCCTGAGCTAAGGTAACAAACATGCTCTGGAAGTGTGCTAAAGTCTCCTAAAGTTCCGGGGTAACAACAGGTGCCTCCGGTACCTATTCCCCAAGTAGAGCTACTGGCGGCTTCTCAACTGCTGCTCGGATAGGTGCTCTAGCTGCGGCTCGTGCTCCTCCTCGGCCTCTGCTTCTGCCTCTTCCCCGGCCCCTGGCAACACCGGCTCTAGGGGCACCACCATCGGTAACTGCAGCTCGTGTCCTCACCATCTGTGAGAGAATAAAATGACAAAGGCTCAAACTATGAGATCAATAAACTCGCACACATACGACTCCGTACGGATCCATAGACTCTACTAAACTCGCTTATGACTTGTAGCACCTATGAACCTACAGCTCTGATACCAACTTATCACGACCCCAATTTTCCTCTGTAGGGTGTCGTGATGGCACCTAGTCTTTGGGACTAGGTAAGCCTAGTACTTACTGAATTAATGAAAACTCAACCAACAACTACTAAATATGAAACAAAGATTTTCTTTACAAAGACAACAATCCCAAAACCCGTAGTACAAGTCATAAGCTCTACAACATTTGCTAGAATAGTCTTATAAGTACAACTGTTCCGGAAAACAAATAGACAGTAAAAGTACAATATCAGAAGGTGACTCCAAGGGCTGCGAACGCGACTGCAGGTTTACGTTGAGTCTCCACAGCAAACCCGAACGGCTAGCTAGGGATCAACCAATTCCGAGATACCTGGATCTGCACAAAAATATGCAGAAAGCATAGCATGTGTACACTACAACGGTACCTAGTAAGTATCATGACTAACCTCGATGGAGTAGTGATGAGGGACAATCAAGACACCTACTGTATTAAACAACCTTAACAAGTATGAAGGTCAACTAACAGGGAAACACTGTTATTATAAAGCTAAGCATGGTAAGGAAGACAAAACAATACTCGCAATGAAACACTAGAAACAACAATTAGCAACTAGAAGCAACAAGTGATAATGCTGCGGAGTAACCTGAACACAGTCTAAGTCCGGTGAAGCCAAATAAAGGAAAACAAGTAACAATTCAATAAGAGCAACCGCTTTTACACCAGATTTATTCAAGAATTTCCACGAGGTGCCAAACCTCATAATCACAAATCACGGGTCCCAATTCATGAACCCTAATGACTTGGCATCTTGTGCCCACATTATAATTCATAACCGCACGGATGACTCACGTGCCAAGAGAGAGCGCAATATCAAATATCCACACAGACCAATCACGTGCAAAGAATAACCATGACTCATGACTGCACGGACAGCTTACGTGCCTACAGGATAACTTTCACACAAAAGGCAAGTAGACGAGAGTACATGTAATTGGCCAATAACATCAAGATTTAGCTTCTTAAACTGATATGGGTGACTAATTATGTGTGTGCATGTGCCAGTGTTCTATCACAATTCAGGTCAACAAGTAAGAGTAGAGACAACGAATGGCACATAAGAACGATCACTACAAATTGTACAAGGTATAACTCACACAAGGTAGGCACGCCACTACATAGAAAAATATCAATAATGATGCCCACAGGCCATTACAAATCATCACAACTCATTCCTCGACATAGCCCACCTTGTCTCGCTACGTGCGCAATAGTAAAGTAAATGCTTGCCTTGTCTCGTCGCACGCGCATAATAAAATTCCCACCTTGTCTCGCCACATGCGCAAACCTACATATATAGCACGCCTTGTCACGCCGCATGTGCAAATATCAATAATAATAACAATAGCACGGACAACTCACGTGCGAACACCCCGACAATCCTCACAACAATACCCTGTGTGCCAAAACATAACAACACAATAAAATGACTTTCACAACATGTGCCCATATGCCACATCGTTTCCTCAAAACAGTTTCAATGCCACAACCATGCATAGTCCTCGGCTCAACAACACTGAGTACAACAACAACAACAACAATAACACGAGAATACGACAAGTAAATCAACACAAGAACTTTAGAACACAAAGAAACGGAAGAACGAGCTCACAAAGAAATACATAACAGGGAATAATGGTCTCAGGAAGAAAAGCTTAACAAGGCAGAGATGATGTGTGACAATACAATTCGACGACAAGAGAGATAGCGTGAATCAACGACCCCAAATAAGAATAGGTCAACAATGAAAGAGATAACAAGCTTCAATTTAAGGCTAAGCAATTCCGGAAGAGATAATAGTAATTTCAATTAAGGTTAAGCAGTTACGGAAGAGATACTAATAACTTCAAATTAAGGTTAAACAATTACGGAAAGGATATCATGACAATAAAAGAGGCAACAACTTCAGTTAAGACACATAAGAGTTTAATTGGCAATAAGGGTAGAACATGAATCAATTAATTCCAAATAGGACTCATAAGGGTGAATTTAGTAAATATAGGATTTCACATGATAAAACAACTTCATATCAAATGAACATAAGAACCTAAAATCCCTAAACGGTCAAATTTCCACAATTAAGCCCTAGTACATACTCATTACCTCGCGTACACGGCCTTCACATGACACAATTAGCACAAATGAATCAAATCCTATGGGGTAGTTCCGTCACACAAAGTTAGGCAAGATACTTACCTCAAAGAAGCTATACCGATGCTCTAAAATGACCTTCTTGAGTGAACCAACCTCCGAACGGCTCAAATCTAGCCAAAATAACTTCAAATCAATAAATAAAACTCATAGGAAACAATTTCGGATAATAAAACTTTGATCTTTAATTAAAACTAAAAAGTCAATCAAAAGTTCAACCCTCGGGCCCGCACCTCAGAACCCGATAAAATTCACAAAACCGAATACCCATTCCAATACGAGTCCAACTATATCAAAATTATCAAATTTGGATATCGAATCGTCCTTCAAATCATCATTTTACATTTTGAAAGATTTTTATAAATTTTTCCCAAATTTCCCACTTAATTCACTAATTAAATGATGAAAATAATAATGGATTAATGAAATATAATAAAATTCGGTTAAAGAACACTTACCCTAATGAATTGCTTGAAAAAACCACGAAAAATCTCCCAAAGGCGAGGTCTACAATTCGAAAGATGATCAAATCCTCAAACCCTCAAAACATATGTTCTGCTACCCAGGCATTCCTCTTACGCGGTCGCGGAACACACCTCGCGATCGCGGAACACAAAAATCATTGCTCAAGGAAGAAAGCTACGTATTCGCGGAAAACACCTTGCGAACGTGATGAACAAATTGGCCAACCTTCGCGAACGCATACCAAATTACGCTTACGCGATGAGTAACTTTCCACGAGTCTCTAATTCCCTTATCGAACGTGAAATACCCTACGTGAACGCGAACAAAACCAGCTGAACATTCAAAAACGCATGCCCATTGTTGCATCCGCGATGAGGAAAAATGCTGAGTTTCCCATAATCACTTTGCGATCGCAGCTTCATCTTCGCGATCACAAAGAGCAACAGCAACACCAGAAACCAGCAACTCAAAAGCATGAAGAAATGACCCGTAGCCCATCCGAAACACACTCGAGGCCCTTGGGACCCCATCCAAACATGCCAACAAGTCCTATAACATAACACGGACCTACTCGAGGCCTCGAATTATATAAAAAAAAGTCGAAACTATGAATCGCACTACGAATTGAACTTATGAATTTTCAAATCTTCCAACTTTCAAAACTCGCGTCGAAACATATCAAATCAACTCGGAATGACGTCGAATTATCCATGAAAGTCCTAAATGACATAATGGAGCTAATCCAACTCTCGGAATCGCAATCCGGACCCAATATCAACCAAGTAAACTCCCGGTCAAACGTCTCAACCTTCCAAAACTTCAACTTTCCAATTTTCGCCAAAATGCTTCAAATTATCCTACGACCCTCCAAATCCGGACGCACGCCTAAGTCCAAAATCACCATACGAGTTTATTGGAATCATCAAAACATCATTTCGGAGTCGTTTACAAAAGTCAAATTCTGGTCAACTCTTACCGCTTAAACTTCTAAAACAAGAATCCTTCTTCTAATTGATCACGAATCATCCGAAAATCGAACTTGACCACACACGCAAATCATAACACATAATACGAAGCTGCTCGAGGCCTTAAGCCGCCGAATAGGATGCTAATTCTCAAAACGACCGGTCGGGTCGTTACACTATTGCTTATAGAACAAAAGGATCAAAATCTTTCACGTGACACGTTGGATTTACAGGTTGTACTTTTCTCGTTAGTCCTTTTTGTGGATGCACTTAACCTGTCTATAGTGATTAAATTCGAATATGAAAGTGAAAATATAAAAATTTCAAAAATTATAAATGAATTATTGTAAGAGGAGACAAAAAATGTTACTCAATGCCAATTTGTTAGTAATAAATATTTAGAACTTTTGAGTTTTGAAACAAAATTGAATTATAAATAAAATACCGAAACAAGCCATGTACCGAATAATACTTTTTGATTAGTTAGGCCAACGAAAATTTATGTAGGATTTGTGCATAACTTGGCAACAATCGAATTACCATAGCAAAATCAAAAATTTTGATATTTGATTTTTGATATTTTGGCATTTAATATGGTATTTGGTCTAAGTTTTCAAAAAAGTTCGTATTTGTTATGGTATTCTTTTTTTGGTGGTAATTATGAACAATTATTATTAACTACCAAGTAAAAAAGTCCAATCCCAGCTAAACAAACACATTCTGATTTATATGTACAGGATTCAAGTCTACTACTGAAAGATCTATCTTCTGCTTTGCTTTAGGGAGAAATGACACACCTCCTAGGGAGGGTTTTTGTAGCTCCTTTTATCTGAAGTTACACATTCGTTCTAGCCTATTAAAGTAAAATTAGAAAAAACATTGGTCCAGCAGTTTGTTGACAGCAAGCTTAGCTCTCAATTTACTTAGCTATGGTATCACTAGTCGTCTCAGATTTCTCATGGACTGTCATGATCCAAAATCCCAACTTGTCGTGATGGCGCCTAACACACTGGATAGGCAAGCCGAAACATGATAACGAAGGCAACATAATATCAAAATTCATAGAAATAACATAAACCCAAGGTCTCAATACAATAAAAACTGCTAATACAATGTATCACAGAAACTGGTAAGTAGGGAGTCATGAGCTACTACAACGGAATACAAGTCTGGAAATGAGCAATAAATACACTGTCTAAACTATAACAACAGTATAAAAGGAAAAGACAAGTCAAACTGCGACCAAGGATGCAGCTCTACCTCGCCTCTAGCAGATAGTCCGAAAAGCAACCTACTACTGATAACTGGTTCCCACACCTAGATCTGCACAATTAAGTACAGAGTGTAGTATAAGTACAACTGACCCAATGTACTCAATAAATATCGTAAATAAACACGGCAAGGAAAAAGGAGCTCAAAATGTTAATGATACTAGCTATCGCCTGTGTAGTTTCATCTTTAATTTCAGTATAGAATAATATTGAAATCAAATCAGCAAGTTTAGTAATAAAATATCCGTTTGTGTATGTGTACAGTTTCTCAAATACTCTGCTCAGACAATATCTTGGCATTGGAGGTGATATGCAGTTAAATTAGATAAATGATCAAGGAAATTGCAAGTAAAGATGAAATGCAAAATCCAACAACACACTGGCCAGATTCCCTCACTGTTATATATTCGTTCCAAAGCACTGATTAGTATTTCTAATATCCATGTGTACACCATCAAGATAGAAGCATGAGAGAGTGACCCTAGGTGGATGTGCGCACATGCGTTCATCCCATATATGTGCGCACCCAATAGAACGTAGCTATCACAACAATTTAGGCAACTAGTGCCTCAAGCGAGTTTAAATAAAATACTTACCTTAAGCAAATCAAATCATTCCGCTGGCAAGCCCTTCCCATGCGTATCGACCTCTGAAAGGCTCAAATCTAACCAAAAATAACATAATACTATATAAAAGCTATAGGAATTGATTCCAAATAATAAAGCCAAGATCATTAACTAAAGTCAAAAAGTCAACCCCGGGCGCACGTCTCGGAATCCAGCAAAAGTTACACAATCTGAACACCCATTCAACAACGAGTCCAACCATACTAAAATTATTCAAATTCGACCTCAAATCGCCTTTGAAATCCCTAAATTTTGGTCCATGAAGTTTCACCATTTCCCCCCAAATTTTCCAACTCAAATCACTAATTAAGTCACAAAACTAACGATGGATTCATGTATAATAGTCAAATCCGAGTTAGAATTACTTACCCCGATGATTTTCTTAAAAATTCCTCGAAAAATTGCCACAAACCGAGCTCTCTAGGTCAAATATGAAGAATGAATTGAAAAACCCTCGAACTTCTATTTCTGCCCAGCGATTTCTCTTTTGCGGACCAACAACCGCTTTTGCGGCTCCACACCTGAGGAAAATCCATCGTAGGTGCGGCTTTAATCAAGCCAACAGTCTCTGTTTTTGCCGTCCAAATAGCGAACCTGTGCTTCCGCTTTTGCTGGCCTCAAGCGCTTCTGCGCACACAAACCTAGGGACCAAGTCCGTTTCGCCGCACCCAGGCCATCTTGGCCAATTTTGCATATGCGACCTACACTCCGCATATACGACCTCGCAGGTGAGGAATATTCCTCGCACCTACGCTCCCAAGCCATCTCCACACATCTCGCACCTATGACGGCCACACCGCACCTGTCGCCACTCCCTCCGCAGGTGCAATGACACTAGAAGTTCAGCAAATCTCAACAATGCTCCAAGTCCCAATTTGATCCGCTAACCATCTGAAATCAACCTGAGGCCCCCGGAACCTCAACCAAACATACCAAAAAATCCTAAAAAATGATACGAACTTAGTCAAAACCTCAAATTACGTCAAACAACACCATAAACATGAATTGCACCCCAATTCAAGCCTATTGAAACTAATGAATTACCAACTTCTATAATCGATGCCGAAACCTATCAAACAATCCCGATTGAACTCAAAATTTGCACATTAGTCAAAAATGACACAATGGATCTATTCCAACTTCCGAAACCAAAATCCGAGCCCGGTAACCACAAAGTCAATTCTCGGTCAAAATTCTCAACTCTCCAAACTTCAACTTTTCCAACTTTCGCCAATTCAAGCCAAAATCACCTACGGACATTCAAATCAATATCCGGACTCACTCTTAAGTCCAAAATACCATACGGAGCTATCAAGACTATCAAAACTCCATTTTGAAGTCTATTACACATAAGTTAATATCCGGTCAACTCTTTCAACTTAGGCTTCCTACCTTGGGACTAAGTGTCCCAATTCATTCCGAAACATCCCCGGAACCAATCAATAACCCCCGCAAGTTACATAATAATAAATGAGCATAGAATAAATAATAGATGGGGGGAATGAGGCTACAATACTCAAAACAACCAGCCGAATCGTTAGTGGACTTTGGTATTAGGTATGGTATTCAGTATTAAAAAAATACCAAAATATTGATATCGTATTAAAATAGATAAAAAGTTACATTATACACATTTTATTAATAGTATATCATCTCTATGTTGCACATGTAGAAGGTGTTATGTGAGATGACCTGTGAGAGTGATGTGCTCAGAGGCGGATGCAACTTGAAAGAATCGGGTTTATCTGAACTCAGTACTTTCGACGCGAAGTATAAATTTTATGTGTAAAAATCTACTAAAATTAAAAAAAAATATATATATGAACCCATAACTTTAAAAGTATAATGGGTTTGAACCCATATCGCTTAAATCTTGGATCTGTCTTTTGATGGGAAGGCATTTGCTACTCTTAGCCTTGTTCAGCTTGGTTTGAGAGCTTGACTAAATTACAAGAATCGATCCTCGTCCATTTGTGAGATATCTACGCAGAGCTTCTTGGTCTTTGGACTACTATTTTCTTTGGCATTCATGAGGCTGGCAGTGATGAAGGAACAAGGTAGGTTGTAAATTTTGAGCCTTACTCTCCAAGTTGCCAAACAGTTTAACATGATGTCTCTATGATTTTAGAGTGTTTCTTACTTGTGTATTACTGTTGCATTGGATTAGTTCTTGTTGTATTTCTCTAAGTTCAACAATAACTTTAAGCAAGAAATAAGATATTTTTCATGACCAAACTTATTCCCTTATGTACCTTTATTCTTTCTCTATGGGTTGATAATTGCTGGTTTTGGATAAAGATTTTGTTAATAGTCAAATGAGCTTATAACATTTTTTTATTGTATTTGTGAGTACCTTTAAGAATATTACAGTATATGCCTCTATGCATTAGTTAGTATTCGAGCCGAATAAATCGAAGTTACCAGACCGAAAAGAAAAAAATTGAACTATATTAAATTTAATTATGTATGGTATTGGTATAGTATTTTAAGAAGCCGAATACTAAAATACCGAATCAAATATCTAATACCGTACAATACCCACCAATGAACACCCCTAAATATGTGAACATTATCTGATTTCTGTTTACCAGTAAAATGGTACAGTTGAATTTGTTATGTGATTTATAGACAAGCGAACCAATTTGATCCAAAAATGATAAATAGAATAGACTGAAAATAGGACTTAGTGTTAAAATCAAAGGAAATGGCACGTCTACTTTCGAGAGCGATGCCTCCGAGGACAGAGATAGGAATAATATATAAAAACAAGTAAAATTATCTTATTGAGCTTGAGAATAGAATGTAGCAGAAGCTTTGTCAAGAATTTCATATACAATGGCTGTTGAAACTACTATTTATAGCTGTACCTAGGAAAACAAGATCCTAGGATCAAGCCCTTCTTAAGTGAAAAATAAAAGGGGCAATTGATGAATATGTAATGGCATGCCATGAATGCAAATATTCTCTGCAATTGCTGCCTGTTTAATGCTAGAGAATATTCTTCATTGAATGCCATCCGGTGGCAAACATTGGGCCCGTTCGCGTTGATTTTGCTCCCTTCCGGGTCCATCCGATGCCAACAATAGTTATTGTTCTCGGTCTTGATTCTCACTCAATTTGTCTTTTGCTAGTCTTCGATTCCACGTGTCACGTATCATTCTATCATTTAATATAAACTAATTTTACCCTATACAGATAGTCTCCATGCTTTACGGTGGCATATCTTTATGCTACTGGGAAGTTGGTGAAGATCCCTTTCTTAGCAGAAAATCTTCTGAAAACCTTCTGAACAGTCTCTGACGCTTGATAAGACGCACGTCTTCTTGCATTTAATACCCCAAACACGTGTTGTCCCCACGATTCAATAATATTCTTGCCAGTTTTTGAGGTAATCATGACCAGAATTTTTGCCGTCTATATATTTACTTATATTCATCATTTTACCTCTTTCACTTCCAAAATTTTCACAAGTCCAATATCTTCTCTGCACTTAACCTTCTTTTGCTTTCATCTCTTTTCGATTTTCTTCAAAAACTCCACTATCTTCTTACTATTTTGGCTTCTTTCACTGAGTCTTATGAGAACTCTAGTATTCTCTTTGGTGGAGGCCCGAAGAGATGCAAATATAAGGAGATTGATGTCGATGTTGATCCTCCTATGGTAAGCACCATCATACCAAAATACTTAAGCACTGTCAACGACTTCCAAGAGAATTTTCCTTCTATGTCTTCATGGACTTGGGCGGTTAGCAGATATCCCTCTTCTATTCATCCTTGCAGTATTCCTGCTGTGAAGGAGGATTGCAACTGCCCAAACCTTAACATCATCGCTCCTAACTTGATAGAGCGAGTTACCTTCTCCAAGGAAGGCTTTACGTATGTCTATACAAATCCCTTCACCTTAAGTCCATTATCTCTTAGCGGTGGGCCTTGACCCTATGATCCTGGAGTTCTGCCATCAGTACCAAGTCTGCTTGGCACAAGTGGGCTCCTATGTAGGGTGAATGTAGCCGGTTTGCGCCAACTGTGCACGGAGACGGGGAAAACCCTAAGCCTGGCACATACGATGAACCTCTACTCCCCCAAAATCTTTCGTGAAGGAGTAGTAAATTTCAGTAAACGTGGCCACCACGCCCTTCTCACCAGCATAGATGATGACAGTAACCGTGGATGGATGGAGCAGTTTGTCATCATTGCTAATAGAGATATCATCCCGGCCATGACTCCGTCCTTCCCTGAATCATGGAATCGTGCACGTAAGTTTGCATGTTATTCATCTCTTTCCTTCGTAAAAAGAATTGTTCCATGTTATTGATGAACTCTTTGTTTTTATTGTTTTAGTTTCTTGGTGAACTCCACCAAGGGTCCAAGGCCTAGACCAACGGGTTTAGAAGATTCTGGATATCACAACGCCAGAGACCCATCGGTGGACGGAGATAGACCCTAAATATGGATGGAAGGCCAAGAACCATGGGAAGCTCAGTCCTTCTTCCTTCTGCCTCTGTACCAACATAAATAGATTTTCTAACTACATCTTTTGCTTGATTCAGGATTCCCGCTTAGGGCTCTATTACCTGCCTGGAAGTGGACATTTTATGGCATGCTTTAGGGTTTCCCCCGAAGGCGTGATTAGGACCACCCCGATCCTGGACCCTTTCACATTGGAAGCTCCGTCCGTGAACAAGGTCCAAGCTCCTAACATCGTTTTTGACACCATCACCGTTTTTTAGCAGCCAAGGGTAATAACCCGGGACTATAATCGGCCACAAAGTCGGCCAAAACTTGTGATTTGATCACAGTTCTAGTCTTGTACTCAATATCAAATTCGCTAATTTCAACTGTCCATTTGGCAAACCGACCTGACAACTCAGGTTAGTGAAGAACATTCCGCAAGGGAATGGTTGTCACATCGGCCATCGGGCGGCGCTGAAAATAGGGCCTAAGCTTTTGAGAAGCGACTACGAGAGCTAAGGCCAACTTTTTGAGGTGCAGATAACGAGTCTCTGCTCCCAACAAAATTTTACTAACATAATAGACAGGAAATTACGTACCTTCATCCTCCCGAACTAGAGCAACACTTACCATCACTTTTGAAACCATTAGGTATATTAGCAGTTGTTCACCTTCCCCTGGTTTTGATAATAGCGAGGGCTTGATAGATAACGTTTTAGGTATTTTAAGGCCTGTTCATTCTGGAGTCCATTTGAAATTGCTCTTCTTCTTCAAAAGTGAGAATAAATGATCACATTTTTTTGAGGATCGAGAGATGAACCTGCTTAGAGCGGCCAATCTTTCAGTTAGCCTTTGGACTTCTTTTACGCTTGTCAGCTGGTCCAGGATGACCTCGATGGCTTTGATTTGCCAACCCCAAATGCGCATTTTTCTGGATTGAGCTTTGCGTTGTGTTTCCTTAAGATATCAAAGGTTTCCTGGAGGTGCTTCAAAATTATCACCTGCATTCAAAGACTTGATCAACATGTCACATATACACTTCCATCATTTTACCTATTTGCTTCTCGAACATCTTATTCACGACCCTTTGATAAGTGGCTCCAGCATTTTTAAGCTTGAAGGAAATCACATTATAACAATATGTGCCAAAGTTCATTATGAACGAAGTCGTTTCCTGATCCCCCGAGTTCATCTTAATTTGATTGTATCCAAAATAGGCATCGAGAATACTCATTAACTCGTGCCCGGACATTGCATCAAGCAGTTGATCAATGTTTGGTAGTGAGAATGAGTCTTTAGGGCATGCCTCATTCAAGTCTTTATAATCTACACACATTCGAAATTTGTTATTCTTTTTCGGAACCACAACTACATTAATTAACCACTCGGGATACTTTACCTCCCGGATTGAACCGATGCCAAGTAATCGAGTTACCTCTTCCTTAACAAACATGTTTCGGACCTCAGCTATTGGACGTTTCTTTTGCCTTACCGGAGGGAAGTTCGGGTCCAGGCTTAGCTTTTGCACAACCACCTCTAGTGGGATACCTTTCATATCCGAGTGTGACCCCGCAAAATAATCAATGTTAGCTTTAAGGAAACTAATAATCCTGTCCTGAGTTCGGGATTGAGTCATGTTCCCAAGTGAAACTTCCTCTCCAAGAATTCTTCTAACAGAGCCACTTGCTCGAGTTTTTTTACTGTGGATTTGGTCGCATCTGTCTCATCCGATACCTGAAAGTATTTCGGTACCTGGTGGTATTCCGAAAACTCTTCACCTTTATCATCTTCACTCGACTCGGGAGTAGGCGTTGGTTTATTTAATTGCTATTTGCTGGGTTCCTTCCCTTTGCTGCCGGAAATTGACACCACGTTCATTTCTCTTGCTGCCGGTTGATCTCCTCTTATTTGCTTGATTCCCTCTAGATTCGGGAATTTCAGCAGCTGGTGATACATTGATGGTACGACCTTCATCTCATGTATCCAAGGACTTCTGAGAATTATCTTGTAAACCATGTCACAGTCCACTACTTAAAATAAGGTGGTCTTTGTTACTGCTTCGGCGTTCGTGGGCAGCATGATCTCTCCTCAGGTTGTGACACTTGCAAGGTGGAAACCGGCGAGGAGCTTTGTTATCGGAATGATATTTTCGGTTAATTTGACTTGTTCCAGCACTCTCCATTGAATGATGTTGCCTGAGCTTCCTGAGTAAACCAAAACATGCTTAATCTTGAAATCTAAAACATTAAGAAAGATTACCAGGGCTTCGTTATGCGGCAGAAGAAATCCGCCAGCATCTTCCTCTATGAAAGTGATGTTGTCTTCGGTGACTTCCCGGAGTCTCTTGGATTAGGTCACTGCTACCTTTGTTTTCTTGGCTGCCGAGAAGGTTACCCCATTGATTTGATTCCCTGTGAACATCATGTTGATAGTCAGTCTAGGAGAGTCTTCTCCTATCTTTGAGGGTTCTGCGTTATCTCGACTGCGATCGTGATTGTTTTTGTCCCGGTCACTCAAGAATTCCCTGAGATGTTCATTTTTCAATAGTGTTTCCACTTCCTTGCGCAGATGTCAGTAGTCCCCAGTTCTGTATCTGTGAGTCCCATGATATTTGCACCATAAGTTAGGATCCCTCTGGCTGGGTTGGATCTGATTGGCTTCGAGAACTGTGCCTCTTTGATATTCCTCATCCTTGATACCAGTTCTACTACGCTGATGTTGAAATTATAATCTGACAGCCTGGGATATGACTTATGAGGTATCTCGACCCCTCGGTACTTCTTTTTCCTGCAATGACATATTGTTCCGACCACGGTCCATCCTTCTATAGGGCGCGAGCCTATCAGAGTACCGGAACCCTTTGCTGCTGTGTCCTTCGACTCTCTCATACAATCTGAAGCGGCCTATAGAAGATTGCTTATCTGTATCAAAATCGCCTTTTAATTTATCTTGATTCGTGTCTCGGTCCCGCCCCTTGGACGATGTCGGGAACCCTAGCTGGTCATCTTCTATCCTTATTTTTGACTCATAGTGCATCCGCACATGTAGTCACTTGGAATTCGAGCAGGCTTTCCTTCAGCTTTCGGGAGACGTCGGAGCTCCTCGAGTTCAAACCCTTTGTGAATGACTTCGCTGCCCACTTGTGTGGTACGACCGGTTACAACATCCTTTCTTTCTGGAATCTGATCACGAATTCCCGCATCAATTCAGACTCTCCTTGTGCGATTCTGAATATGTCCGCCTTCCTGGTCTGGATCTTTTTGGGCCCGACATGGGCCTTAATAAATAAATCTACGAGCATTTCAAAAGAATTTATTGAGTGTTTGGGTAGGAGTGAATACCATGTTGCCGGACCGACTCGATCTCATATTGAGCCAAATCATTCCCTTTCACTAACGTTGTATAAGTTGTGATGTGCTCCTGAGGATCCGAGGTTCCATCGTATTTTGGTATGTCACGCATCTTGAACCATTTTGGAATTAACTCCGGTGCTGTGCTTGGTTTGAACGGCAACTGGGTGTACTTCTTCGAATCTGGGGCCTTCAAAACTGGTGGTGCGCCCGGAATCTAGTTCATTCGGGCATGAAACTCCTTCGCGTTCTGATCCATCCGCTCGTTCATCTCCCTCATGAATCTTATGAGTTCGATTTTGAAAGAACATTACCGTTGTCGTTATCGGATCCGCTGTCGGTCCCCCCGGCACCGTCGAAACTGATCTCACCCCTCGGGGTTTTGTTATCAACTCTTTGAGCCGTTTGATTTGTAGGGACTCAGGGAGGAACTGGGCCTCTTCCATTTGCGTTGTTGGAAGCACCTGTGTCACGACCCAAAATTCAACTAGTCGTGATGGCACCTAATCCTACCCGCTAGGTAAGCTAGCTAACAGAAATCCAATTCAAATAAGATTTACTGAGAAAATAAATGATGAAATAACTGATCTTTTATATAAAAATCCCAAGGATTGGTAGTACAAATTATGAGCTTCTAAGATTTAGAGTTCACAAAGTTGTTATAAAATAAATACATTCTGTTTGATACGTACATGAACATATTTTTATAAATCTAAAGCTACCATAACAAGAGGCAGCTACAACCGATCACATATTTATCTTCAAAGCCAGTTCCTGCCATACACAACAATATCAGATCCAAAATCTGCACGCAAGGTGCAGAAGTATAGTACGAGTACAACCGACCCCGTGTACTCAATAAATAACAAACCTAACTTTAGGTTTAAAGCAATGACAAGCTTGGTCAACAGTCAGAATCCAACATCAACAGCCAAGAACAACTAGTAATAAGATAATGAAATCATACAAATAATGCTCAGCTCGTTTACAGTTACGGAAAATAGGTATGCTTTTCAAGTTTAACAGTAAAATCTAAATCTTTCACCGAAATCACCAAAATATTAGCATATCAGAAAATTGTGATTTTTTCCGAAAACTTTCAACAACAAATAAGATGCTTCATTATCAGATAGCATGAGGAAAGTACACCTTTATGCTTACATGTCGATGTGCATGTGAAGTCATAAATGTCACAATATCGTACAACATGAGAAAATGCATCTCTATGCCTATATGCCAAGTATGCATGTCAACTGTAATGCAACACAGTGATAAAGCCATAAACTCATGCTCTCGGAGTATTCAACCTCACTCAGCACGCTCAATCACTCGGCAGCTCCCAATTGCTCAACACTCTCAATCACTCCACACCTCCCAATCGCTCAACACTCTCAGTCACTCGGCACTTGCACTCGACATTCGTACTCAGTAGGTACTTGCGCTCGCTACTGGTATGTCAGACACCAGAGTGGCGGATCCTGTCCAAGCGCTAATATAAGCCAATCATGGCATGCTGCGACGTGCAACCTGATCCCATCATGAATCAATAAAGCATGTTGCGGTGTGCAACCCGATCTCATAATCCTCACTCACAATCAGGCCCTCGGCCTTACTTGATCATCATCCTCTCCATTCTCTCGGCCTCACAAATCTCATGCCAATCAACTCAAACAATGATAACATGATGTGACAACAAATGATAATAGAGACTGAGATATGATATGCAAATGATGAATGTGATTGAGTACATAATTACAATTTAAGCAAATAACTCGACAGCAGAAATAACCTCTGTGGGTCCAAACAGGATAAGCATGTAGCCTAAACATGGTTTCTAACATGGATCATAGTTTAATTACTCTAGCACATAGAAATTTCATGGATAGAAACAAGATTAGGAAACTACACAGTACTACCGAATCAACCGAGTCATAATTCACACGATGCAGGCCCACACGCCTGTCACCTAGCTTGTGCATCACCTCAATACCGAACACAACATGTAAATTCAGGGGTTCATACCCTCAACACAAAATTTAGAAGTGTTACTTGCCTCAAACAAGCCGTATCCAATACCGAGCAAGCCAAACAATACTCTAGAAACACCATCCCGCGCGTATCAACCTCCGAACAGCTCGAAACTAGCCAAGAGAAACTCAAATACATAAAATAATGCATAAGGAAACAAACCCAATCGATAAAGGTTGAATCTTTAATCAAAAGCCCAAAGTCAACCAGAAAATCAAACCCGGTCCCATACCTCGGAACTCGACAAAACTCACAAAATCCGACAACCCATTCAATTACGAGCCCAACCATACTAGTTTCACTCAAATCCGACTTCGAATCGATGTTCAAAAACCAAAAATTCACCTAATGAAATTTTAGACAAAACCCCCAAATTTCACTTCATAATCCAAATGCCAAAAACGAAGATAGATTCATGAAATATAATCAAAACCGAGCAGGAAACACTTACCCCAATTCATGTGGTGAAAATTGCCTCCAAATTCGCCCAAGTCCGAGCTCCCCAACTCAAAATATGACAAAATGAACCAATCCTCGAATTAATACTGTTTTGCCCAGACTTTTTCGCATCTGCAAAACACTAGCTGCTTCTACGGAGTCGCTTTTCCGACCTAACGTGTTTCTACGAAGAACCACTAAAAACCGCCCATCGCACCTGCGGAAAAAGCCCCGCTTCTGCGCACACGCAGGTGCGACAACAGCTCATGCTTCTACGCCACAATTCGCTTATGAGGCACATTCCCTGTATCTGTGATGCCGCAAGTGCGCTAAAAATCCCGCTTTTGCTGAGGTAGCCCAACTCAGCCTTCATCGCAGATGCGACCATGCTTCTACTTTTACGACCACCGCACCTGCGTAAAACCAGCCGCAGATACGATCACACCAGATCCTGCCACAAACCAACCTTAACCAATAAATTCCAAAATGATCTAAATCATGTCCAAAACTCTCCCGAGTGTTAGAATAAATGAATAACGATAGGGGGGGGGGGGTGAATAGCGTTTTTACAAACTTTGTCTAATTTTCGCAATCAAGATATATAATTAAAGTATGTGTGCGAAAATAAGATAGCAAGAATGTAATTGCGGAAATATAAATAGAGAGCGTACACCCAGATGTATAGTGGTTCACTACAACGTGTAGCTAGTCCACTCCTCAAGATCGCACTTGAGTATTTCACTATCACTTGTTAAGCTTACGGGTGCTCAACAAACCGTTACAACACAAAACTTGATCACACAAGCTTTGCAATACAACCAAGGAAGACACTCTTCCTAACAACAAGGGACAACTTCCCTTAAGTGTATGACAACACTGTTTTTCACTAGAATTACAACTCTCTCAAGAGTAGATGAAGTGAATGAAATTATAGCTCAAGAACACAACAAATGCTTTCAAGAAATAGCTCAAAATTTAGCTCAAAGAAATAAGAATACTTGAAGCAATTTATCTCTTAATTTTGGATAATGTGTTGTGTTAAAATGAGGTTTATGAGGCTGTATTTATA
>MCJB01036880.1:2777-19683 GCA_002018475.1 Nicotiana obtusifolia
ATAAGAGGGGAAACAATATACGTACTGCTACCTTCTAAGAGTAGAGTATCTTTGGGGTTCGTTCATTGCATTGTGTACAGTCAGAGTCGTGCAAAAGAAGGAAAAGGATAGTCTCACATACCTTGCAATACTTTCCAATCTCAAGCTATGAAACTTCCACGACTTCTTAGTCTACAATAAGAGAAATGACACTACCGTTATCATTCAAGCGTCGTAACTATTATGTACCGACTGTAACCTATTTTGCAATAAAACGGACATCACCTCCCCTATATATATGACTTCACACAAGTCCAAACATTCACCAAACAGCCAAACAACATCAATAAGAATCATATTGAGCCTCCCAAAACAATCCACGCACAAACCAATCACTTCATACGTACAATGGCCACTATAGTCGTGTTAAACGATCCGGAAATGTAATGAACAACTATCAGGCCACAACCCTAAATATATATGGTGTTTCTCCACACCCTTCCTCATCCAAAACTCCACAAATTAGTAGTATAACACGCAGCTTTACAGCAACACAAAACAGTTCACAAAAACAGTATGCTACAAGTGAATAACTCGAACTCACGGCTTCCGATCACCGTCCCGTGAGTTCTTACACACATAGAACGACTTATCAAGACTTAACAGTAGAAAACATGTACTAAATAGAGCAGTAAACTCACCTTGCTTGTTAGATAACTCAGCCCTTGCTTTGGTTCCTCAAACTCTAGGGTTTACCTTCAACTAGAACTTGAAAGAGGGGAAAATCAATTAGGGTTTGTGTGGTATTATTTTGGGGAGGGGTTGCAGGGGTTCTTTTAGGTTTTGAGGCTGTGAAATAATAGTGAATTAACTGGCTTTAGAAGCTTTTAAAATCCCTCTCTAAACCGACTTGGGGCTTTTAACTTTTAGCCCTTAATTTTGGCAAGTAGGTGATGCACCTACTTGTCACCTACCAGCCCGCGCAGTTCTACGGAAATGCAATTATCTCTATACTACGAGATCGTATTGACAAACGGTTTGAAGCATTGGAAACTAGACTCATAGACCTTTAATTTGGTAGGTATATCACCCCGTAATTCCTTGTAAATTGGGTGAAAATCGCAGAAACATTTTACCTATCGTTTAAGTAAAATTGTGAACCTAAGTTAGGACAACTTTCGTCGACTTTTGTTTCATAACTCTTTCGACTTCAAGACTTATGAAACGGATATCATATCATCCAAATACCCTAAAACATGACCTCTTGCTGATGTTAACCACCTCTCAATTTTCCCAAAAACGCGAGTTACAACATCCTTAACTCGTTTATCCTCTAATACTTGTTAACCGCCCTTATACACCTTTGCATCGTTTAGACCAATAGGACTAAACTGTTATTGTCTCAAAGGTAATTCTCTTCTCGAACCAAGGTAGACTATCTTACGGTGTAATCTAACACGTACAAATATGGGTTATAACAGAGTTCATATCACAAATTTAATTTTGGGAGCTCTGTTGGAAATGATTCTTGTGGAGATTTTCAAGGGAGTGATTGGGATAAGTGATTCTTACTTAGTTTTGGTTAAATTCCACGCTTATGTCATTTTTTTCATCATTTAATTAGTGATTTGGGTTGAAAATTTGGGAAAATGGTGGAACGTCCCTAGGCTGAATTTTGGGGATTTGATGATTTTGGTATCTGATTTGAGTAATTTTTGTATGGGTGGACTCCTGGTTGAATGGGTGTCCAGATTTTGGTATCTGATTTGAGTAATTTTTATCGGGTTCTGAGATGTGGGCCCAGGGGTTGACTTTTGAGTTGACTTTTTGACTTTTGATTAAGAACTTAATATTTTCTTATGGAATTGATTCCTTTAGCTCGTGTTGATTGTATTGAACTATGTCTATCTAGATTCGAGACAATCGGAGGCAGTTTCGCAAGGCAAGGGATTTTCGGAGTATGGATTTTCACAATTTGAGCTAAGTAATACTTCATAATGCAGTTGAATGAACAACATGAACATACACCTGAGGGAAGTAACAATAGTTCCATTCACCACACAACTAGGATACAGTAATACCAACAGGAGCAGTAACTTATGTAGCAGAATAGAAACACTTTACCTCATACTCCTGTCTGTTTTGTTTTCTCTGTTTGCTCTGTTGCAGGAAGGTATTTTCCACTTTTTATCCAACCCAGTGCAGATCTCTCTATCTAAGCTACCAGCAAGCAAGCCACAATCACTAAGCCAACAGGAACTGTCCCCTTTAACACGTCTGTTGTTTCCTATAGGAAATCACAATGCTGATGCTAACAGATATGGTGTCACAACCTCAGCAACTGTAGCAACCTCCCTGGCCCTCTCCCCCCATAACATGTTTGCTAATTTTGCAGGAAGACTGGACTGTCAAATGTACTACTACAAGTGTAAGATTGAACACCATACCATTACGCTGGTAATACATCTGATGTCCAGTAGCAGCAACAGTAGCAGCAGGGGACAAGTACCATCTCATCAGCAATCACAAACCATAGACGCGCAGCAGAAGTTAACTACAGTAACAACTACGACAATACAAGAAGCAGGCAATATGGATGGATTCCGCACTGCGTAGCCTATCCACATAGTCAATACACAACCCTATAGCAACAGATGCAGCAGCTTTGTTAGAAGCAACAACATCAGTAATAGCAGTGTTCGGCAGGAATATTGCAGAAGCAGCAACAGCAATGGACAATCACCATCTCACGACAAGCAGTCCTCACACATGCATCAGCCAACTAACAAACATTCTCACAATCTTGTGTATTTTCACAATCATCAGGCCGACCATACACAGCTCTTTAGTTACAACACCAGCAGTAGCAGAGGACAGTCATCATCTCAGTAGCTGCCACAAAGTACAGCACCACAGCAGAAGCCAGTTACAGAAGCTCAAAAAGCAGATAGAATAAATGCACACAAGTCATTAATACAGTTGCAAGGTGAGTTTCACAGCAGCAACAACAGTAGCATCAGCAGCAACAGCAATAGCAACAGCAACAATGCCAGCAATAACAGCAAGATGGACAATCATTCCTCATGCATAAGCCAACAACAGTACCCAGCCCTCAGTATTGCAGTGCAGGCTAATAATGCAGTACAACTTCTTCACAAACATAAGCCAGACAGTACACAGCCTTCAAGTAGCAGCAATGACAACAGCAGAAGACAACTATCACCTCAACAGCATCTACAAATCACAGAAACAAAGCAGCAATCAATTATAGGAACAACAAAAACAGACAATTTGGAAGGGTCCAGGTTGTTGTTACAGCTGCAGTGTGTGGTATTAGCACTTTTAGTGCTCATTCTACTGTAGCTGCAACAACTACTGTGGACCCCTTCATAGAGGCATCAAACAACTGACTTACAGCTTCACAGCACCAATAAAAATAGCAGCAACAAGGACAACTGCAATAGTAACAGCACTATCAGCAACAACAGCAGTAACAATAGAAAAAGGAACGGACACTCACTAGCCTTGTAGAAGCCACGAACCACATTAACACAAAGCAATCAGCAGAAGCAGCACACACAACCTCACAAAAGCCACAGCAATAGCAGCAACAATAACAGCTGCAACAGCAACAGAAACAGCAACAGAGCCAACAGGAACAGCAGCAGACACTCAACACTTCAGCAGAAGTTGCAAATCTCAGACTCACAAGGGCAGCCTTCTCACCAACATAAGGAAGGCAACACATAGTTCTCTAGAAGTAGCAACAACATCAATAGTAGACAATCACTACTTCAGCAGCAGCCACAAATCACAGAAATCCAGCAGAAGATGCAGATACATCAGGACATCCAAGCATGCATTGCAGTACAGGCAGCTCACAAGCACAAGGCAGGAAGTACACAGCCCTCCAGTAATAGCCACAACAACAGCATAAGGCATCCATCAGCTAACCAGCAGATACAAGTGAAGTTTTCTAACAAACTCAACAAAAGCAGCAGCAACAATAATAGTAGCAACAACAGTAGTAACAGCAGCAGAAGCAACAGTAGTAATAGCAACAGTAATATCAGCAACAGCAATTGTGGCAACAGTTGCAACAACAGCAGGAACACCAGTAGCTTGTTAGATGGACAGTCATCTCTCCATCAGTAGCTACAACACTCAGAAACACAAGACACTCAGAAGAAGCATATACACATACATAAAGAGTCTAAGGAATGCAGCAGCCTCAGAAGCACGGCAGTCAGGCTAACCATGCTAGTATGCATCCAAAACATCAGACACTGTCCGCACCACCCCCTAGTTACATGGCCATCCTTTGCTAGTCATCTTCAACTTTGCTTTCTTTGCTATCAATGCCAAAGCAAAATTGAAGACTGCTATCTCTTTTTTATGACACATCACTTAGAAGACCCTTTTTTTGCTAGAAATAGAACCTATCGTACAGGGAGTATACTATTTCAAATCATTCACTTAGTAGATTTAGGAACACATGTACTTTTTTGTATAGTTGACCTAGAGTCACTTCACACTGTTTTTGTATATATGATTGTCTATCGATGTTATAAGATAGACAATCATTACATCATCTTAGGTCTAACCCATCATAGATATTTAGGCATACTTGGTCGTCAAGCTTGGATGGCCAAGAGTGCACATCTTTTCTATCAGGAGGTAAGGTTTATGTCCCCCTCCATTACTGTACTTTATGTTACATATATGAAAATTAACACTAGGCATGCTGCCTAGTGGACTTGATTAAAAAAAAAAACTTGGTTATGAGGGTATGAAACCCTGAATTACGTGCTATGTGATTGATGATGAGGTGAAGCGCATGCTAAGTGACGGGCGTGTGGGCGTGCGCTGTCGAAAGTGTGATTTAGTCAATTCCCTTGTGGCATGTAGATATTTTATCTCAAACGTTTTGTTGTACTCTATGTGTTAGAGCACTTGAGTCGCGAATCATGCTAGAAATCATGTTTAAGCAATATTCTGCTACTATTGGGACCCATAGTGGTCGTTCTTTGCTATTGAGTTATCTGTTTAATTGCAGTTGTGTACTCAGTCAGATTCATCATTGCATGTCATATCTCAATCTCTATTATCGTATAGTGTCATATCTCATATCATTGATTAGGCTGCTTAGCATGAGTGTTGTGAGCGTGAGAGACTGGAGAGATTGGTGACTGAGTTGGGGTCAGTAGCCGTGCTATGAGTGATATCTATATATATATGGATGGGGTAGCACACTGCAACAAGCCTTATGGGTATATATATGTTTGGAACGAGTTGCACGCCATAACAAGACTTATGGCTTTATATACGTAGATCGGGTTGTACGCCGCGACAAGCCTTATCGCTATATATATGTGGATCGTGTTGTGTGCTGCAATAGGCCTTATGGCTATATGTGAATTAGGCTGCACGCCGCAGCAGGTATCGTACAGTGCTGAGTGGCTGAGCATGACGAGTGGGAATTGGGACGGGCAGATTTAGTGCTCTAAGAGTGTGAGTACTTGGTATTTCACTGTGTTGCATCACATATGGTATTCACATTGGCATGTAGCTGTAGAGACGTCATACTCTTCTTATCAATCATACTTTGCATATTTTATCTATGCTAACTGTCGAACCTAGAAGCATGTCTACTTTTCTCTATTCCTAAACTCCGTATGTTTACTGTATTGTTTGAGCTTGTCATTACTTTCAGACCACAGGTTAGACTTGTTACTTATTAGGTTGGTTATACTCACACTACATTGTGCACTTCCTGTGGGGATCTAGGTGTTTCCGGGCAGGATGATTGCTGATTCCTGGCATTTCATCAATTCGGAGATCATCGAGGTAGCTGCCTTGGCGTCCACAGAACTTCACTCTCCTCCTTTATATTTTTGTCTTGCTTATACTGTTCGACTTTCCCATACATTGTTCCATTGGTTAGACCGTGTGGTTATGCAGATGCTCATGTACTTCGTTACGCCTGAATAAATTGAAAGAATTTTGTACTGAGTTACGATGTTTATATTCAGTTTTTTTACGAAATTCATACTTATTTAAAACTATTTTCGTATATTTGGGATTTAAAAATGTTGGTATGTGTGTAACTTCAGCTTGCCTAGTACCATGATAGGTACCATCACAACATGTCGGGTTTTGGGTCGTGACACGAAGCACAAATATGGCTAGCCATCATATGCAGTTGCATCTCTCCTGCGGGGAATATATGGAATGTCCCAACAATAAGAGCTCAAATGATTGCTTCCATTCTTGATGATATCCGGCTTAATGTTGGTGCGATATTCATCAATGAGCTGAGGGACTATCTGAGGCAGAATGGTCAATCGCTAATTTTCCTCTCTCGATCACATGAACTAATGATTATAGATACAACAATTCAATCATCCAAAACGATTCAATACACAAAACTAGAGTTATAATCAACAAATAATCATCAATACACCAAATCCATCAAACCCTAAATGGAACTACTCCATAGATATGGAGCAATTCATCACAAATAAAATTAGAGTATAGGAAAACATACAGTCAATCCTAACTCGTGTTTTGAGTGAGGAAGGAATAGTGAAATCCTTGGGCTCGTGTTCTTCCAACTCTTCCTTAGCCTCCTTAGGTCGAATATGTGCCAAAAATATAGAAAATAACTTTTTTTTCATGTATTTATACCATGTAGGGTCGGGCCTAGACGAAATCATATTTTCCTAGCCGAAATAGAATATTTACTCTGTAAAAATTACACTGACGTGCCGCATGGGGCGACACACCATGCGGGGAATTAGTGGAGAAATCTAGAGAGCTGATTTTTTCACTTTGCAGGAAGTTTGCTCTAGCACCCCGCATCCCGCGACGCATGGCGCGAGCCAGTAGTGCAATTTTCTCATAGTAATTTTGTTTTCTAATTTTTTGGCATCCAGACTCGGTCCTCGACCTGCGAATGTGATCCCGACTTAACTTCTTAGGCTTTTACTCAGAATTCCAAGCGCCAAAATATTTACATTAGCTCCAAATTATCTTAATAGCTCGAAATTACTTATTGCAAGACATAAAACACACAATAAGTGCAAAACACTATCAATTAAAGCTCAAGCACAAATAAAGTGCAGTTAATTAGAGTGCAATAAGTGACTAAATTACGTAATTACAGCCTACCATCAAAATCCCATTATTAAACCATTTCCCGTCCATGAATAATTAAAACAGATTAAGCACTCTAATGTAACAACCTTGCCTCAACATTTGTCTCAAGAGCACCACACACTTTTCACAACCCGCTCACTTACTCTAACATAGAGGTCAGCAACATCCTTCATGAATTAAGTGCCCTCACACAATAATAGAGAGTAGTTCCACACGTAATACAATTTATGAACAATTTGGAACACAAGATATAAAGAATTTACTCACTTAAAAATAACATTCATGTGCCGCAAAAGAAGTACCATAAGCTTGCCCGTAGTGTACTACTTAACTAATCGAGCCTATTTAGTCAAGGATCAAGTAGGACTTTACTTGGTTTTAATGTAGGCCGCAAGACTGGTAGGATACATTTAGATATAAGAGTGACTACACCTCCCTAATCACTTTAATACATACATTTCATTATTCAAAACCCCATATTTATGTCAAACCAAAACTCCACCTTCATATCAATATACATTAACGCCCTACTTCTCTAAGCACAATTTCTCTTTCTCCTTATTTCATTAGTTCCACTCAAATGCCAAACCAACCACCCCACACTTCAACTTTTACAAAGTTCATACCAAATTCAAGTGCTCACGAGTGGTACACGGTTCAAATAAATGGTCAATTCAAACAAATGGGTAAGTCTTATAATGTGGTTGCCAAAGAAACAAGATTACATGCTCAAGGGGGTTGGCTAGGATACATAACAAGTAGGTGGGTAAAAGCATATAACTGGCTCAACAAAGAAATGCCTATATCACTTCCAAGACTGAATACAACTACTATCTTGCTTTGCAAATACACAAGGAAAGTACTAGACATCAAATGCAATGCACAGAATACACAAAACCTCACACCCACATGGCACATAACTCACTCGAGATTGGACCATCAAGACACTCTAGTCAAAGCAGTTAAGCAAAGTTAACATCATACAATTTAAGGTGCTTATGCAAGAGTCAAAAACTGAGACTATGCATCACACTAAAGCATTCACACTATACTCAAGGTATAATAGATTCAAGGGATATTGCCTTCCATCTAAACTATAGCACAAGGTTTCCAACTCCTAACAAGAATAAAAACTAACTACACCCGCTTCAAACAGAGCGCTTGGAAAAGAACCGCGGCACAAATAAAAACCAAGGGGGCCTTGTTACACTACCTAACAAAAGAAATCTTTTTGTCTTTTTTCCTTCCACTTTACACCCTTAAGAAACCTGTGAATGATATCCATCATAGGGAAAAATCGAAAATTTTCAAATTTCAACGATTTTTTCCTAATTTTTTCTATCTCTAACTACTACAGCTAAGAAAACTAAAACTAATATACATACATACAAATATCCCCCACCACACACTTTAAATTATGACATGTCTCCACGACACACAATTACAAAGAATAAGGTAAAGGAAACTTCCCTGAACATCTAATCGGGGTCTGAGTTGAAGTCGGGCTCCATTTCTCGCGCCTGAACTAATGCACACATCCATGAAGACATTTCTTCTCAGCCTTTTTGGTGTACACCCCACACTTATCTTTCTCGCTCAGTACAGCTTTCTCTTTCAAGCCCTTCACTTTCCACTCAACACTTGCAGTTGGTTTTTCTTTTTGCACCCCCTTTTCAACATCCATCTTAAATGTCACAGTCTACTCACCCAATCTAAGTATAAGTTTTCTCTCGTGTATAGTCAATATAGCTCTATCCGTTGCTAAGCATGGTCTTCTTAGGATGAGGGTGACCTCCTTGTTCTCCTCCACATTCACCACTATAAAATCACAGGAAATACGAATTTATCCACCCGACCTAACACATATTCCACTATCCCCTAGGGTGTTATAGTTGTTTGGTTTGCCAGCTGCAAAGATATAGGCACTAACCTTATCTCTCCAATCTCCTTCTCCAGTTTCCTGTAAATAGATAGAGGCATTAAGTTAATTGAGGCACCAGAATCACATAAAGGCTTATCAAACATTATAGTTCCTAATGAGCAAGGTATAGTAGAACTCCCTCGATCTCCACACTTTTGTAGGAGTTTGTTTTGCAATACTGCTGCAATGCTCTTTGAGCTTTGCCACCGAGGTCTCCTCTATTTTCCTCTTCTTTGTAAGGATCTCCTTCAAGAATTTGGCATGCGCATGCATTTGTGAGAGCACTTATGTGAATGGCAAATTTACATGAACCTATCTCAGCACATCCAGAAATCTCCCAAACTACTTGTCCATCTTTTCTCTACTTTGCTTTTGAGGGAAGTGTAAAACAGGCATATACTAGCTCTCCTCAGGTTCCTCCCTTCTTCATTTTTCTTCGTTCTTCTTCTTCTTCTCGGTTTTCATCGGGCCTTTCTTCTTTTTGTCATCATCACTTTTCAGCTGCTCCCCCCTTTCTTTTGCAAGTATAACATCTTTCTGGATCGAGGAGGAATCTTTCATCACTTACCCACTTCCAAAGGTCACAACATTCACCGTTTTTTTGGGATTCTTTTCTGCATCTGCAGGGAGAGTGTCTGGAACCCTCTCAGATAACATATTCTAAACCAGGTTGATTGGGCTGTTGATGTTGAAACTGCTGCCTCGGCTGATTCATAAAACCAAGATCTCCTTGTGCCGGAAATAAGGGGTTGTTTTATTGCCACACATTTGCGGCACCCCCAGATGAACTCCACGAAAAACCGGCGTGCTTCTGTCCCATTGCATTAAATATATAATTCCCCACAGCATTCACTTCCTCAGTTGATGCTCGAAACTCAAATCATTCGGTCCCTAATTCATGTTCAGTTTATCTCGTTCTCCAGCCCATATTAATTTGTATTCCTCCGGGGTCTAACTTTTCCTTTTGGTAATCATGCTGGAGTCACCAACTTATTTCTCGAAATGATGAAATATGGCTTCATGGCTTATAACCTTTTATTGATTCAAGGCATGTATCCTCTTGCCTTTCCCTTCACATATCTATAGACTCTATCGCTCTGTCATATTTCGATTTATCGTTATCTCCCATTTACCACATCTTACACATAATGCTTCATTTACTCTTTTCTTATTCTCCGACAAAGGCTATAGAATCATCCATATACATCACATATGTCTACAAGCTTCTAAGAGTACATAAACGTCATAATGGTCGGGACATGGCCCTGTCATACCAATCTATACATGTCCAGAGCATACAGACCAAATAGGCAACTCCGGAGCAAGTGGAGTACACTGACACCTTTCAGCTGATAGCCTACAAGGAGGGTAGTAAACGTGTCTATCAGGATCTGCGGGCATGAAACGCAGTGTCCCATGGCAAAAGGGACGTTGTACAAATAAAGTGTCGAGTATGTAAGGTATGAAAAGTAGTATATAGAAGACATGAAAGAAATATGGAGTAAGGAACTCAACCTGTAAGTCTAAATGGCTCTGTGAATCATGAAACATTTATAGTGTCATGCATATGCGTATAAATGCGATATCATGCATAGGTATATGCGTGCATAATGTCATTAAGCGTCTAAGGGCACCCCATCATATCATCTCGGTCTTTATGGCGAAATCATCAACGTATACAAGATGATCAGGTGGTGCTGTATATAAAGTTTGTAACCTTTCCCCATACCCCATGTACATACAATATACGTGTATATAATGCCATCTTCTCATAGGTCAAAGTACATGTATAAATGAATGCAATGCATTATGAAGTAAGTCAATAAGATCTCTCAGAATGTCATAAGATCATTATGCCTTCGGATAAACTATATCAACTTACGTATTTTCTGAGACCCATGAACATACAATATAATAATAGGACACATGAGGAATCACGAACACAGGCAACCCTAGTACTTCTAAGAATAGAGTCACTAGTGAAAGTTGCATATTTGCTCGTTTCATTGTATCATATGGATCATGCCAAAAGGAATGGAAGGATAGCCTTATCATACCTTATCTCCATTGAGTCCTTAATACCTTCCAAGTAATTCTTCAAACAATTCAACTTAATCTACGATAGCATAAGGAGATTCAAAATCAGTGCTTAGTAAAGACTAAGTCCGCAACTTAGTCTAGTAGCTCGTTTGTAAATTTGGGCAACATCTCCCTGGTGACCATACTTTACCAAGTCCATCAACCAACACGAACCCATACAGACTTCACCTATAAACTTTCAACACCACAACACAAATCAAGCTATGCAACAACAAGTGCATAAACATTACCATTGAAACTACTATTTAACACGACAAATGGCAACCTCCGATTGAATCCCTTTTGAACCCTTTAACCCCAAAGTCATTCATTCATTAATGTAACAATATATCCAACATGAGATTAAGTAAAATGGGAGGTACTTCTAACCTCCTATTCATCTCCTAATTTACCCTCAAACAGCCCAACAATCTAACAACAACAAGTACAACTTTCCATTGTTATGTTTTCCTTTCTCTTCGTACTCATAGTACCGACAACAAATTTGACATGTAAATATTATTTTATAATAACAACATCATATGAGACTCATTTTCAAGGGTTTCCTGCAATTTATAGTTCATGGAAACAACCTTTCCAAAACAATCCATTAAAAAGAATAACATCTCAAACTATTTCAAGTTTCCTCTTGGGTATTTTGCTCAAATAATGCAACCAACACACGAAAAACATCAAGACCATAAAATAGGATGTTATGCTCACTTTAACCAGTAGAAACAACACAAAATTTCAGCAAAGTACAGCCCACAACTATCCTCAATGACACCACAAAATTATAGTGGTGGTATTCTCTTCTTGAATCAACTTTTGGTGTTCAAGTTGGTGTTAAACACTTGTAGTTCGCCTTGAAAATATAATATATTTATCTGTGTGTGTGTGTGTGGGAAGGAGGGACTGATTACTACCTTAATCATCAAGAACAACAGGAAACCCGAGGTTCCCTCACTTGAAGAATCCTCCAAAATAGCCACAAGATGAAGGACTACAATTTAGAAAGCACCAGGGGATCTGTAGATTTCGATTCATGTTTTTCTATTTGGTATTCACTCTAGAATCATGAAGAATGCTTTGAGAGTGTTTTGGAAGGGAATGGGGTCTGGTTGAGTCAAAAAATGATCCTATATGAGCCTTGACCCGATCTATAATGGTTGGATAATCACCTACCGCCTAAGTGGGTCCTTGAGAGCTGCTCGTGCAGTCTCACGAAAACGCGAATAACTCTCTACTCCACTGTCCTATCAATAAAATCTTTAATGGGCTGGAAACTAGACTCGTAGATCAATTTGATATGTGGATCATCACTTAATTCTCAGTATATTGGTATAAAGCTCAGCTATATTTGACCTAATTATCAGCATATTATGAATGTAACCTGTAATGACCTTTGCTAACTTTTGTTCCACGACTTGCTTGAATCAAAAAGGTAACAAACTGTTACCATATGACTAAAATAACTCATAACATAACCTCATTATCATGTTATCATCCCAAAATAATATGTTATAACTTTTCCCGCTTGTCAACTTACGACGAAACTTATTTTCTTTAATTCGTTTAACTTCTAAGCCTTCCAACGTTCTTGCTTCTTTTTATTCATGATCTTCAAGATTTGTAACCTCCAAAGTAACTTGATTAACTTACTTTAAAAGAGGCAAGCTCTACCGAGCGCACATCAATTGACTTACGACGTGCTCTCACGTATGAAAACTATGAAAACATAGGGTGTAACATAGAATATACCGCAATTTAAACGAGGCAAGCTCTAGCGACTCAATAACAGTGGCATGCATAACTCGTAAAGTCCGCTGCATCTAGTCTAGAAAATTCTGGGCATCACCATTTGGATCTGTTCTGGTGAAAACTAGGGGGGGTCCAAATTAATGAAATCTCAAACTCTTGCGCTGACCGCCCTATCTGAAATGATAGGGGCCTATCATTGGGCTTGGGAGGCCACTAACCGCGTCAACAAATCTACTGCACTTCTCATATCTAAATCATGTTTAGAAGCAATCGAGGGTGGAGTAGGAGGTGCGTTATTTCCTCTGTCCCCTTCCGGTGGCAAGGGTGTCATCCCCAAAACCAGAGTACCAGCCTCATCTTGAGGCTCTGGTTGACCCATATGGGTAGGTAGTACCCAACCGGTACCCTCCATGTGAAAGCATGTGACGGCATGTGGCTGTATTGTGTTGCATGTGAAGAAGCATGTGGAGGCATGTGAAAGCATGTGAAAATAAGGTTAAATGGGGCCCACATAGCATGGAAAGATGTGGAAATTCGTCTTGGCATGGGTAGGATATGTTTTGAGAGTTTTTGGATGATTATGGTAGGAAAACAACGAGAAGTAGGGCCCAGTTAGTATGGAAAGATGTGGGAATTTGTCTTGGCATGGGTAGGATATTTTTGAGGATTTTTTGATGGGTAATAGAGGATTAAGGTGGGATTAGCAAGGATTAAAGCAATTATCCTTTATCGATCACTGAATTGCCTTCCAGGCATCTTTTCGAAGACCTTGTGAAGTAGCGCCTGGAACTTGACGGTTCGTCACTGCTATGTTCCTTTCCCTTTAGACTGAGAGATGTAATCAGCAACTTTAATAGGGAAATGTCGTCAGTGATCCTTTCTCGGATGACTTCATATGATGTTCGATATTCTTTTGCAGCTTCCCCGGACTCTTTCCCAGTGAGGATGGGTACTGGTATAATTCCAGCTTGCCCATTCTTTTGGCCATATCTCTTTTGGGATGCACCTATTTTGCTGGAAAATGATTCTTTGTGCCTCGCTATACTCTTCCTCCATGGATAAAATGGACACGGAAAATTTCCACCAGAATGATGCTTCTGCTTGCGCCTGGACTTTTCCATTAATAATCTTTACTGGCCTATGAAATATGAATAATTTTGCTGCATAGGAATTGCTGAAACATTTAATCCAATATCTTCTAGGTTTGAACCATAGTAAAAATATTCTAAGGGCTGGTGCAATGGCATCAAAATCCTTGAAGACGTTGCACTTGAATTCCATGAAAATATAATACTGATGGCATAGGTACCAGAAAACCCATAGTAGTTCTTGTGGAAAATCCTTGGCTTGAGCTATGAATATATGGCAGAATGGATATTCTGGATTGACACCAAAAGTTTGAGAATGGATCCTCCATATTGCCGGAAAACTTGGAGCTCATTATAAGTTCTTCTTTCCATAATAATTGACGGATCAAAGGGATCCATGAGGTTGAACAACTCCGGTGGATAATCTGTTGGCTTTAATAAACTAGTTCCCGGTGAATTTGAAAACATAAAGATGTGGTTGTTTGGCTTCAGTTTTGTTGAGGAAAATCTTTTTGAGAATTCTTCAGGTCGCGATAGAAAATCTGCGAGGATATTATCCTTTCCTTTCAAGTGCTTGACTTGAAACTTGTATGGAGAGAACCATTGAGCCCATCTGAGAATCTGAGGATTAGGGATAATTTTTGAATTTATCCGGATTTGGGAAGGCCTTCATATCCATTTCTATAAGAAATTCTGTATGGATAAGGAAGAAATTGAATTTCTTGATTCCATTTTTTACTGCAAGAATTTCTTTGAAGGTGGAATGATAGTGTTGCTCTGCATCTTTAAACTTTCCACTGGCGTATCCGCATATTTTCCGCTGGCCATCTTTTTCTTCAAATAGAACAGCACTCCAATATTCATGCCTGGCATCAGTTTGCAGTATCTTCTATTCATCTGAAGGGATGTAGAGAGACTTGACATTTTTACATATCTCCTTTATTTTTTTGACTGCTTCATCCTGTTTCTCTCCCCATGATGGCGCCTTTTTCTTGAGCATTTCTGTGAGTGGTGAAATGTATGTAGAGATATTTGGGATGAAATCTCGTACATAATTTATTACACCCAAGAACTGTTGGATCTCTTTGTTGTGAGGTTGGTATCCGGAAATTTAAGTAATTCCTGACATATATGTGGTCCTGGACTGTATTCACCTCGGGCGAAATGCATTCCGAGAAAATCAATTTTCTTTTGAGCAAGTACCATCTTTTTTGCTGAGAGCATGATCCCGTACTTTGTTACCAATGCCTCAAATTGACGAAGCAAGTTGACATGTTCTTCCAATGTATCACTAAATAACAAGATGTCATCAATGTAAACTAAGAAGGTATGGAGGATGGGTTGGAAGATTTTTATCATGGCTTTTTGGAACAAGGAGGGTGCAGTTTTCAAACCAAAGGGCATGACTTTCCACTGGAAGTGATGATCTGGGATGCAAAATCCCGTTTTGGGTCATTCTTCAGGGTGGATTCCCAATTGCCAAAATCCAGATTTTAAATCAAACTTGGAAAAATAATTGGCCTTGGCTAAGTGGGAGAAAAGAGTGAGTTTATTTGGTATGGAAAATTTATCATCTTGGAGGAAATGGTTTAGTGGCTGGTAATTAATAACTAACCTGAGTTTTCCTCTTGTTTGCTCAGCTCTTTTGTTGACATAGAATGCTTCGCATGCCCATTGAGAATCCGATGGTTCTATCAGATCAAATTCCAAAAGTTCTTCGCATTCCTTCTTTGCAAGCTGAAGATGATCTGGATTCATTCCTGAGTGACTGGCTTTTGTCGGATTGATGTTTTTTTTTTTTTTTTTTGAAAGGGAGTTTGATAAAAATCTCTTGGTTTTTCCATAATGGGCTTTTTCCTTTCTTCATGAAATCCTTGTGGGATTCAGCACATGAATGTTCAATGAGATTCTGCTCAATCTCTTTGATTTGTTCGTCATCGGTGATCTGGAATAGCATTGGAATCTCAGAATAAGGTCTGAACTGCTTTTTAAAAGCTATCCTGTTGGCCTTGATCTAGAGTTGATCTTTAAGCTGCTTGTAAATGTCGAATCCAATAATAAGATCTTTGCCTGGCACATCAGATCTTAGCAGCTTGGTTCTGTACTTCAATGCTAGAAAGAACTCAATCGTGACCGGGTGCTTTGTAATGACTGTTGTGGTTAGGATTGCATTTGATGCAGTGTTGAAATCCTTAAAATGCGGCACCCATTGATCTTCAGGGAGAACAACAGGATTTATGAGTGAGGATGCAGCTCCGGTGTTAGAAAGCAATAACTCGAGCTGGTTTATCCCAATTGGATGAATAGACTTTGAGCTCTACTTGAGGTACGACTGTGAGAGCATTGATCTCCTCTCGGGCCTCGATCACTGGTTTTGAGATTTGGTATTGATCATTGCCTTGATCTTCATAGATATCGAGAGAGAATATAGTTTCTTCATTGGGTTCATCATCCATAGAGAATATGGATTCAAGGTCCTCCTCTTTTGCAAGATGTATGCCAGTGTAATCTTCAATCTCTTCAAGGAGTTTGACAGATCTTCTTGACTGAGGATAATTTTTTGCGAAATGTCCAATCTTATGGCAAATAAAGCATCTGTCTTTCTTGTGAAAATTTCCTGGCCTTCTGCGTCTGAAATACTTTGTGCGTCTCTTGGATCTTGATCTTCCATCTAGAATTCTTGGCCATTTGAACCTCCTGAATTCTTTTCGTCGTCTGGACGTGCTGCAGGAACATCCTGATCCGGTGATTAGATCAGTTTTGCGGCATGCCTTGTCAAGCGCTGGTTTGTGCTGGATAATTTGCTTCAAGGCTGAGCGCTTGGTACAGATATCATCTAGTGCGACGAAAATAGCCTGCCTGATGTAACCAATTTGTGGGATGGTTATGGACTGGAATTTTTCTTCAATGATGGTCATGG
>MCJB01036880.1:19703-41807 GCA_002018475.1 Nicotiana obtusifolia
GAAGAGAAGAGACGAAGGCTTGCTTCAGATTGATGTCTCCGCCGATTTCAAAATATATCTTGGCCATTTTTTGAAAATGTCTGTCAATGTCATTTCTGTCGAATGACACACACTTCATCTTGAAGAGTTGTCTCCGCATTTTCTCCTGTCGTTGGCCAGTATCTCCACAGAAAACTTCATGTAGGACCCGAATGTTGAAGGCAAGATCTTGGGAAGTAAGAAAAATATTCTTGTCGTGAATCCCAAGGGAGTTCCACCAATCTCTGAGGATTCCTGAGAAATGTGAAGTGAGTTCTGACAAGATGACATACTTTTCTCGTTCTGCCAAGTTTTTGGTCACCATCCAAGTATAGAAGTCTTGGATTCTCTGAGGCCATTTTGAAACCTTGACGTCGTCCAAGGTGAAAGTATGGAAGCCGGTTCCAACTGGCTTGGACGCCATGGGTTCATATCTTCTTTCTGGGATTGGCTCATCTGTCATGCCTTCTTGTTCGTCATCTATCTCAGATACTTCTGGCTCTCTTGGATGCTTTACAAAGATCGGGGGATTGTCATCTTCGGAAGAGTCCGTCGCGGATTCATCGCTTGATTGAAAACTATCTTTCGTGGATTCCTCTTCTGATGAATTCAGAGATTCGGACCATGGAGTTTCTTCTTCTGATATGCATCTTGGCTGAGAGACATAGAGGTCTGGAGCCTGCTGGTCAGAAATCATAAGATTTTCTGGGTTGGACCCTTATGAACTTTCTGCATGGTCTCGCTGTTTCTTGGCTTGCTTTTGTGCTGCAAGGGAATCTTTCCTTTCCCAAACCAATTTTGCAATATCAAACTCCTGTTCTCCTTTTACAGGTTGGGTGAAAGAGAATGGATTTTGAGAGGTAGATGGGAAAGTAGAAAAGGTGTTGTCTAATTTAGGTGGGGAATATGATTGTGGAGACATCGGGAAAAAGGTAGGTTTTGAGGTGACAACTGGGGTTATTTGTGGATTAGAGTGGTCATTTCTTAAGAGCTGAATCTGTTCTTTGAGGGAAACAGTCTCTTTTTGTTGTTGTTGGAAGAATTGGAAAAGTGAAGTTCCTGGAGGACAAATCCCATATTGCAAATTTGCCAACCTCAGTTCCAACGCTTTGATTAGTCCTTCATGGCGAGACGATGTTTGCTCCATCTTTTTCTCCATTGTTTCCACCTTGCTCATCATTTTGTTTTGCGTCGCCACGTTCCTTATAGTGTTGCCAATGTTGATCAGAACCTTGTTTTGGCAGATGGAGTTTTCGGATTGCCAGTTTAGTGTTCCCTCGATGTCACTTGTTGGAGGTTTTTCTCCAGTAGGCAATACTACGTTTTTCTTGGGAATTTTTGGAGCATGGAAAATTCCTTCCTTTTCAAAAGGTTGTAGTGAAGGAAAGTTGTGGGTATTACTGGAGCTTGAAGAACTCAGCATGAACATCTGTGGGGGATTTTTGATTTTCGGAGTTTGTGAAGTTTTAGGTTCAGGTGGCTTTTTGGGTTGTAAGGTCTGAATTGGTGGTGGATCGGGTTTGGGTGTAGGTTCGCTACCGTCCCAACTTGGAGTGAATTTTTCTGGTAATTTTGGCCATTCCTGGGGTTGGTAACTAACAAGAAATTCATATTTCCCTGGGCGGCTTAATGAGCCAATTGAAGGGTCTTTATTTTCATATCTCGCTCGGAATTGTTTTTCAGTAGTTTTTCCCTTTTTCTTGGATTTTGGTTTGGTTTTGTTGAGGCTTAACTTTTCTCCATAGTATTCTCCATTTGGATCGTCTAAACAGTCTTGAGAGTTGCAATCAAGATCCCAAGGGCAGTGTCCCGTAAAGGGGCACTTGAACCACCAAGTTTTTGATCCATTTTTGTCGAAAGTTCGGCACCAGTCATGTTCTTCCATGATGCTCTGTATGTTCCAAAAGAGTTCTGCATCAGATTCAGGGTATGTATCTGTTGTATCTTTGGGTTGGATCATTTGGCAAGAAAAGATGGTTTTATTGGGTTTTTTTAGGTTGGAATGGTCGAAGCTTATGCAGACAGTTTTGTCATTTCTTTTGGTAAAGGTTGGTTCACCAGATTGTAGGGATTTCTCTGATTCTCTTAACTTTTCATGATTTGTGATCCAGGAATCAGGAAGAATTTTGACAAGTTCATCTCTTGAAATTTGTCTGGGTATTTGGGTGCACATGGTATTTCCTTTAGTGGCATCAATGCTTAGGAGAAGAGCATTTTCTCCTCCTGGAAGACAAAGATCCGTGGCGTGATTCTGGACTCGCCATGCCATTTGGTGGTGAAGAGTAGCTTGTATGGAATCTTTGGCTTGAGGGGCTCCTTCGATTTGGACTTGGATTTTAAGAGCTTCGGTTAAGTAGGGATCATAGAGAGACATGTTGAAGTTTGGAAAGATTGTTATGAAAACAGTCCCGGCATTCAAGGTGACTTCGGCAGTCCCCAAGTTTGCATGTTGGTACTCCAAATATCTGGTATCGAGAAGAGAAAGTCTAGCTACCACTGGCTGACCTTTTCTTCCGTGATACGTTAGAGCAATTCGGATAGCACCAAAATGGATATGGGTAAACCCATGCTCTCTCCATTGCCTGGGAAAATCGTCTAGGATTTGAAGGGTGATAAATTGTTCTTCTCTGGTGGCGAGGATAGGATGCTGGTCAAGTTTTGACGCATCAACATATTCTTTGACTCCTTTTGGTCTATGTTGGACAAGGGAACATATTTGGGTCCATGGTGCAAAGGATTTTTTGGCAAAGGATGAGTAGGGATTTATAAGAGGTAGTGTAGTGGAGGACAACTTTTGTTCGTCTGGTAAGATATCTACTTCGTAAAGGTAATCATATTTTTTAGACAGAGTTTTGTACAGGTTAGGTGACATATTCATTTTAGCTAAGGAAGACGAAGATGGAAACGACTCACACATATTTAGTAAATAGTGCCTCCCTCCGAAAGGATGGGCTGGCTCTGATACCACAGTATAACATAAAAATCTTGTAGTACGCATCGCTATAAACATAAACAAGAATAGGATTAGAAGTAAATACTTACGACTCAGTTCTATCACACGATCTAGATCAGAATGAAAGGCATTCACCCTAGATATCATGCATCCTCCTACTTATAAGTATGATGCACGACACCCAAAAACAAGAGTCAACTAGATATTGCTTACAGACTTCATAGGACATACTTGCTCCGATACCAAGTTGGTCACACCCTAACCTTGGGAGGTGCGATCGGAACACGAGGCCCAAATACCTATGCGAAAAGATGTCAATACTTAGACATTATAATATAAAATCTTGAGTAGTGAGACCTCCTCATAGGTGTTCAAATGATCATGACTGACTGTGGGCAAAATCTTGACATCAGATATATATACATATACATATTTACCCATTGCCAATAGAGTCATTACAATAATTACATACTTTCAAACACTGGTCTGCAAGCATCTAAGAATATCATAACACATAATTTGGTTGGGACAGGGCCCCACCATACCCAAAATAATAGAAATATACACTTCAGTACCTATTGACTTCTAGACAGCTACTCCGGATAAGTGGAGTGTGACTATTGACGGCTGGAATGTACACCCTACTAGAGAGGGATGTCACCAGGTCTATCTATACATTATTGTAGAAGTAGCTGCACCTTTTGAATTCTTATGATCCTATGGTGATTAAATTTGCCTCTACTGAACCTTCAGAAATTGATGTATCAAAATAACTGATATTATCGTGATGATTTCAAGCTTCTTCGTGCGAGATTCTTAGAGGTTCGCCTCTAATTTTGTCTTAGATCGTCAAGAACTCTAGAGGGGGTTTGAGATCATATTAAGTGAGATAAAGTGGGTGATATCTCCTTGAATAAAAGAGAAAGGATATGCAATACCTATTATACCCAGCCTTGGAAATTCTTACCCCCCAAATACCAAACGGGTCGCCCCGCACCGGCCCTTTTGGTCGGTGGGATAGCTCGCATAATTTGTCAAATAAAATTGCCTCTTATCAATATGACGTGCTGCCGGCTGATTGGCTGTGTCAAAACCCTATTAATATGTAATTCTATAGGTTGGGGGAGTGTAGGGAATAATAACAAGGCCCCAACTATGCCTAAAAGTAAAGTACAAAGACCAATACATTATAAGGGCCTCGATGTAGAGTGGGGCTCACTATAGTTCGACAAAGTGAAGCTACACTTCTAGGAAGAATCAATGTCACAATATAGATTTGTGGACTGTGCAAAGCATTATGAAGTGGGTAAAAGAATTGGTGGGAGAGGGCGATTCAGTAGTAAGTAATGCGCAACGCGGATGTATTCCACTAACATGTGAATCATCGCGGACGAAGGAAAGAGAAACAAAATTTTAGGGTTATTTTGTGGAGGGTTATGTGGAACGCATAGCTATTTTGTGGACCGCGTATCCATTGTGAAATCGGTATGGAAATTGTTGAAGGAGAATTTGTGGTCCAATGTGTGGACTGTAGAGCCATTTCTTGGACAGCGAATCCGCCGTAGACCTGTGCAGATCCAACTCAAATTTTGTGGACCATTTCATGGTCCTTTTCAAGGACCGCATAGTTGTTTTCTCGGTGCATTTCGCTATCACAAACTCGGCATTCGAGCGGCATTTTGGGAAATTCATAACCCTATTCTAATCTACTAAATTAAACTAAAGGGTTATGTTAGAAGGAAAATCAGATTATTTTGAAGAGAGGGGACTAACTTATTGAGATGGGGAAGCTTCAAGATTGACACACTACAAATTCTTGCTCAATTTTTTGGAGATTCAAGAGGACAACACGCATAGCTTCTACTGAGGAGGTAAGACATTTTCCCTACCTCTCATGCAAGGTTTAATAATAAGTTGTAAGAAAGGCTTTTAATCTTGGAGCACATGGGGTGGTGATTGGAAGCCATAAGCCCTCAATCTCGAATTTGGGTATGTGTCAGAAATACGGGATGTGGTTCTTGGGATAAGAGATTACTAGTAGGGCATACATGTGCCAATGAAGGTTGTTGGTTGTTTAATGACTATGGTGGATGAATTGCTGGTTTGAAATTGGTTGTAGGATTAAGAAACTCCATTGTAGGAGTTTGTAGTCAAATATGCACACTAAGTGTTTGACAAAATGCCTATGAGACCTACAATGTGAGAGTTCTTACTAATAGTGATTCTATTGAACTATGTTGTTGTAGACTGAAGTATAAATACTAGTGAAACATCGTAGCGATCCTAAGGAAAGCTTGAATGAGGTATGTTGGCTAGACACCCTCCCTAGAATCCAATTCCATGATCTCCTTATGAACTACAATTATGGTTCCCCAAATTATCTATTCCTATTTTATTAGATTGCCTCGAATGAATGATTTATCAAATGTCTATGTACTCAAGTCTTGTTTGAATTACTATCCTTATGATCTCCTTTGAAAAATACATCAAATGTGATTGATTTAACGAATGTCTATGAACTCAATTCGTGTTTCGAGTGAAATTGCTATGCCTTCCTTGTTGAAACATTTCAAGTGTTTTAAGCTCTTATGTACTCATTTAATTGTAACTATGGTTCCCTATGTTTTAAATATCGTTAATATTTATTGATGATCCATAGAAGCTAAAGGAAGTATAAGCGTGAAAAGGGAAGTATGGCCATTTGCTAAAATGGAAATGATTATTTATTGTATGTCTCAAGGGACAATGAAAATAAGTGGTTTTCATGCAAGGCTTTATATCAAATGTTTTTGGGAGTATTGCTATGTAACTGAGAAGGTGTAGTTCGAAAGGCCTATACCCGAAACTAAATGTGTCGGTGTAGGAGTCGATTGGGACAAGTACCTTTCACACCCTTATGATATTATGCTCCAATATTGGGATGAGGTATTTTGTATTACTAGCATAGACACGTCGATCCACACGACATTGTGGTAGACAGCTTGGCCGATCGAGCCGAGAAAATATCATACCATGCATATGGTGGTTATATGACTTTATTTCAGTAACTAATGGTCTCCCAACTCAAAGATGTTAGCATTTGTTTGATGATTTAGTTATGTTATAACTCGACATTTTAAATACTATTGATTTTCTCACTACCACCATGCCTCTCTTTCTATATGTGGCATTCCATTCGTTGTGAGGGTACATATCTTATACTAGTACTATTTTATATGTACTAATGTCCCTTTTGCTGGCGATGTTGCATCTTTAATTGCTACAGGTGGTACCTTAGCAGGCGACATTGATCCTTGGTAGAAGCGTACCATTTATCCAACAAATTTTGGTGAGCCCTACTAATTTTTAGGGCCTTATGTTGTATTGATTCCTTGTATATTATTTTTGAGGTATAGCCGGTGCCTTGTCATTGACACTTCCATGCTTTTATCATGAATTTTTTAACGCTCCATAGACATACTGTGGGTCATGTTTTGAATGGGGAAAAGTATAAATATTGTTCATGTCAGTTGCTTCGACTCACAAACGATGGACTTATATTAAGCTCCCATCTATCAATGAAATTTCCTAATTAATGAAAATAGGTGTCGTACATTTTTATCCTCTTGATTGACTATCTCTTGCTATTTATTCTTAAATCACTAAAGGATAAGGGTACAATGTAGATACCAAGTAGGCTTGCTTGACTAGGTTACCTCTGTTGAGCATCGTCCACGCTCCCCTAGGTTGGGGGAGTGACATGCTTGGTATTAGAGCCTATGGTTTTAAAGTATCATAGGATGTCTAGGAACCGTGTCTAGTAGTCCATCTTACCTGCGTGAAGTCGATCATATCTATAAATAGGAGACTACTAGGGCTGTTAGGAATGTCACCCTTCTTTGAGATTATAGATTGCGCGATAGAGCTTGATTATAAGAGTGCCCTTTTGACTCGTGCATTATTCTAATTTTCAGTACATGGAGCCCAGAAAGTAGGCGAAAAGTGGACAAAGGACCAATGCCATTCCAAGAGTGGCAGGTTATTGTCACATCCCGACCTCGGAGAGTGCGACCAGTGCTCAACCGAGATGACCTGGCCGAGCAAGCCTATACAATACCTTATACCTAAACATACTCATGAATAAAGAGGATATCCATTTAATTAGTTAGACAGCGGGGAGGATCATGTGAACAACACCAATTCATTATCATTAGTTACATCATTTACAAACATCAAAATACATGTACTTTCATAGTTTGAAGTGGAAAGTGTGATACAAATACTAGTTTGACTTCCCTAACACCAACATACCACCTACACTATCTCTACGGAGCCTCCAATAGATACGAAAGAGCACAGTGATACTGTCGGCAACAAGGCCCCGGCTATACCTCAAAACACAATACACAAGGAACAAAAGATATACGACCCCGATATGAAGTGGGGCTCACCAAGTAAGCTGGGAAGATGGTGTACTGCTATTAATGATAAAAATCGACTGTTGTGGAGCCACCGACATCCATTAAAGATGCAACGCGCTCGGTAAAAGTGATGTTAGTACATATGGAATAGTACTAGTATGAATGTCTAAACACCCTCTTAATATAACAAATGATAACACAAGGAAGGACGATCATAATATCAATGAGAGCCTCAAACAATACCAAAACATTAAGTTATGAGCAAGACAAGTTTTCAAGTAAATTTACATATTTTAGGTTGGGAGATCTTAGCACCGATATACCATCGGGATCCCACCCAAAGACATCAACCACAATCACAATTAATATATCAATCTCCATCATTGTTTCAATCATAATCTCAAGCACAATCATCACCATGTGTGCAGCATGGCGTCCGATCACTACCCGACCGGCTAGGTTGTCTCACCGCTATGTCGTGTGGATCGACATCACCCTTTTCTAGCAATCATCTCATCCCAATAGAGGGGAATATTCTCATCACATCAATCTCATTTCAATAAGGGGGTACAATCACAATTCACTCCTACACTAGCACGTGTAGTTTCGGGGTTAGGTTATTTCAACCTACCCTTTCTCAGTGACTAACGATACTCCCAGGGTGTTTATTTATTTAAAGGATTGACCATTCATTTCATTATCTTTTATATGTTATTCATTTCATTGGCACCAATTGTCACAAAACAATGTCACTCTTTGCATATTGGTCATATTTCATGTGTCATGCTCATCTCTTTCACTTTCAAACATCATCACGGATCATCAACAACAAAGCATTTCTATTCAAGTCTTTAAGTCAATAAGAATATTATGCACATTGAGATTTCTTATACAATTTGGCATAATAGCTTTCATTTAAATCACGACTTGAAGTTATAACATTTAGATATGCAACCCATGCTTCGAGCTCATTTTCAAATATAACATAACATAATAAGAACATTTGGAATATCTGTTGAACATATATCTTTTGACACAAGGCTTATTCGGAATAATCACTTTTATAATTAACAGCTCGAGACTTACAAGGACATTGTGGGGTTCAATTATAAGAGAGAAGTTTAGTCAACATGCTTCGTCTCGAGCATTTTAATTTACAATAATGTCCCGGAATTCTTAGTCACTTTGTTCTATTTTGAAATGTAGCAAAATTGAACACAAATTAGGAAGTAGTTTATGGTTCCATCTCATTTGTGCATTTTATCAAATACTATGTGTGCATTAAGGTTTCAAGATCGTACTTTGGTGGATCCTTCATCCCATTACCCAAGGTTTACCCAAATGAGCTCAACAATCTTTCCACTACCATTGATGGTACATGCATGCATAATGAACAATTCCCACACCCAATAATCGCTTCTCTCATTACCTATTTCAAATTAAATCCCGGAATTGGGGGTAAGGAGTAGAATCTTATCTTTAGGATGAAGACATACTTAGTTTTTCTTTTGAGTTCTTCAACTTTGAGCAAGAACTTTCCCTCTCACTCTAGACCACTCCCCTCCCTATAAATATCAGTTAGGACCAGCCAAAGTAATCCACAAGTTGTTTTTATAAAAATAGGATTAGGTGAAATTTTCCAAACTTAAACTCTACGAAGCCGGGTATGTAGTCGTAGAACGGACTGCAAAACAGGTATGTGGCCCGCAAAGGGGACTGCATAAAAGGGTCCCAAAATTGGGCTATCAGGTTGAGTCTACGGTAGGTCTGCAGTCCGCAGACCAGTTCTGCCATCGTATAATGCGTCGTAGAACTCCCCTCCGGAAATCTTAATGCGAGATCCGCAATGTATTGTGCGGTGTGCGAAATGATTATACGGTCGCATTATGGTCCTTCAATTAGCTCAAGTTTCTGCTTCATTCTGTGGCCGATCTGTGGCCTACAGAGTTATTTTGCGGTCGTATATTGGGCCACATAAATACCCTACACTACAAAATACTTTCTTCAACTCCCAACGCACTGTTCAACCAAACAAGTCTGTATCGCGGCGAGCAAGCTCGCCGTCAAGAATTTATCCGCGAGTGGCCTGCATCATCCTCCCCTTCTTGAGAAGAATTTATCCGCGAAATTGGACCATCTTCATATTTCAAAGCGGCAGTAACTGCAACATAAGGGGTTAAGTCAGAAACATTGAATGTCTTAGAAACACTATACTAACCAGGCAGGTCTATAACATAGGTGGTGTTATTGATCTTCTGCAGCAATTGAATGGACCATCTCCTCGTGGAGCTAACTTCCCCTTCCTGTGGTTCGGAAACCTCTCCTTTCGGAAGTGCACCCAAACCCAATCACCTTTCTTTATGTCCAGCTTTTTCCTCCATTTATTCTTCTTGACTGCCACCTTCTCACAAGCTTCCTACAAAGTCTTCTTCACATTAACATGCAATTCGAGCAACGCGGTTTCCCGCTTTTCACCATCAACACTAATAACTGCATCTCTCGGCAAAGGAGTAAGATCAAGTGGAATCAAGGGATTAAAGTCATAAACTCATTCAACTGGAGTAATACTAGTCATTCTATGCACAATTTTATTATAGGAAAACTCCATAATAGGCAATCAATCACCCCACATCCCTGCCTTCCCTTCGGTCATAGCTTGAAGAAGAGCTCCCAAAGTTCGGTTAACAACCTCAGTCTGACTGTGAGTCTGTGGATGATGAGACCTTGAAAACAACAGTTTTTCGCCAAGTGCACCCCATGAGCACTTCCAAAAGTGATTCAAAAACTTTGCATCCCTATCACTAAAAATAGTACGAGGCAAACCATGCAACTTTAACACATTAGCAATAAACAAAGAAGCAACATGTTGTGCATCATCACATTTTTTTACAAGGAATGAAATGAGCAATCTTAGAGAACCTATCAACAACCACATAAATACAATCATGACCACCCCTAGAACGAGGCAACCCCATCATGAAATCCATAGAAATATCTACCCAAGGACTAGTAGGAAAGGGTAAGGGAGTATACAAACCGTGATTACTAGACCTAGACTTTGCTCGTTTGCAGTCCAAACAAGCTCCACAAACTCATGCCACATCTCGCCTCATCTTAGGCCAATGAAACTGCTTCCCTAATATAGCCAAGGTCTTATCTACCCCAACGTGTCCCATCAAGCCCCCACAATGGGCCTCACGCACCAACAACTCACGCCATAAAGACTCGGGCATACAAACTCTCCCCTTCTTAAAAAGGTACCCATCATGCCATTTATATTTCTCAATTCGCTGCCCACTAGCTATGGCATCACACAGACTCTTAAGCTTAGGATCATGCATATACATAGACTTAATACTCCCAAAACCCATCAGCCTAGATGCTAATGTGATAGCTAAAGCAAACTTCGTAGAGAGCGCATCAGCCACTACGTTCTCCTTTCCCTTCGTGTAATGAATTACGTAAGGGAAACTCTCAATGAACTCAACCCACTTGGCATGCCGTTTGTTCAGCTTCTCTTGGCCTCTAAGATGCTTGAATGACTCATGATCAATCCTATTTATGAACTCCTTAGGCAATAAATAGTGTTGCGAATGAGCTAGAGCTCTCACGAGGGCATACAACTCTTTGTCATACGTAGAGTAATTCAAGGCAGCTCCCTTCAACTTCTCACCAAAATAGGCAATAAGCTTCCCATCTTGCATAAGAACACCTCCAATTCCCACCCCCTAGGCATCACACTCAATTTCAAACGCCTTACTAAAATCAGGTAATTGTAATAACGGCATGTTCCACGACTTTAGTTGTAGCCTCCATAGGAGACTTAGCTCTAGCCGCCTCTTTCAGCTCTCACATGCACTTGTAATCATCACTAACTTGTTTAGGTGTCAAGGGCTTGAGTACATAACTCTTGCCCTCCCGCTAGGAACACATCATGAAGAGCAACAAATGCATGTAGCCTCAACTGATTGGAGATATCATGATTCAACCCATTCTTGAACCGTATGATAGCCTCATCCTCTTCTTCGTCTTCCATGTCAAGTAATAGGCGGATCTTCTCAAAGTCATCATAATATTCTTCCATGGACTTCAACCCTTGTTTCAAATCATATAACCTTCGTAATTGCTGTTGTTTGTGCCTTGGGTTGACATACTTACGAGTCATTATTTGCTTCACTTCCCCCCATGTTATTTGTGCAGGCTGGTTATGTCTAGCTCAGGATATTTTTTCAGCCTCCCACTAAGTAGAAGTATAGGACTCAAAAGCAGCGATGGCATATGTAGGCTCTTTTCCTCCGTCATATCATTAATTTCAAATATCCACTCAACTTGATGTCTCCATTCTAAAAATCGGTCAGGATTGTTAGTTCCTTTGAATGGAGGGATAGTAACCTTGACACTGTTCAATCCAGTATCACGGCCATTTTCTCGACCACCGCGGATTGGTTGGAAGCCTTCATAATGTTCAGCATATTCATCAAACTCAGGCTCTAAATTCCTTCCACCAAAACCTTTAAGTCTCCCTCTCGGACAACGGTTAAAACCACGTCTTCCCATTTAGTCTCGGCCACCATTCAGTTTCCTCACCATGGGGTCCTGTTGCCCTAGATCGTCTTCGTAAAACTCCTCAAACTCAAGTTGATCATCCTCATGGACTGCCCTCATTTCCCCGACGGGTTCTATGTTTCTCCAGGCTGGCAGTAATGGTGGTATAATAGCCCGGAGAATTGCCAAGGTCCTTATATTTTGAGCAACTCCGCCCCTCAACTCGTTTTGGCGAGCAACTTCCGTAAACTAGTCGGATCTGACAGTGGAACCATCACCAGTTCCTTCTCCGGCATATTTCTGATTGCTAGCGGATTTTTAAAAGTTTTACATTCGGGCACTAATTACCCTTACATCGGCTAAGAGCTTGGCTAAAGTAATGCGGTTACAACCTTGTCTCCTTCCGTAGCCATGTACCTGCAAAAGAAACAAGACTAGAGAATGTGTTATGGTTAGTAAAATTCCTCTCTCACTTTTGGATGACTCTCGGGTTCAGTATATATTTCGAGTAGGATCTTTCAAACTTGGCCTCAAAATGGTTTCCTCTAATCGATCAAGTTCCTCAACAACCTTTCAAGTTCACTAGTTCTCTTCGGGGTGAGTGAGCTTATGTGACTCTATAGGCAAACAACTTTTTAAATTAAGCACAAGAAGCCAAGAATTAACTATGAAGGTGGAAATTCTGAGTTTTAGCACGAGATCCTACAAGCTCAAAATTTAGTAATTAACATAAGTCGAAAATTACCTAAGAATTACTAATTAGAAGTAGTGTAATCGAAGAAGTAAGGAAATTCAAGAAATAAGAAAATTTTAGAGACTTTCCAACTCTAGTTTGGAGAGGACAAATTATCTCTCCTTCCCTCTTAACTTTCGGCCCTCTCTTCTCCTTGTCCCAATAGAAAACAATTCCTTGAAACTTCTCCCTTTTGGAATGGGAGTTGTTTCCTCTTGGACTAGGCTTAGGGTTTCTTTTTTCTTCTCCTTCTCCTAGCCTCTTACACGTTTTTAACAAGAAATTTAAGAACAACAAGTTGATGTTCAAGAACTTCAAGAATTCAATGCAACTAGTTAAGAATGGTCGAATCTTCAAGAACCCCTTCAAGATTAACATGAATAGCATCAAGAACTACAAATTGGCGTCCAAGAACTTCAAGAATCAAAGATTAATGTGTACTAGCTTCAAGATTTCAACTAAGGTTTTAAATAACAGTTTTTAAACAATCTAGAACTTCAAGATTGGTTTCAATAACGATTTTTAACAATCAAGACTTGAAGATTTCAGCCCTAGATGTTTTAGCAACTTCAAAAAACAACAATTCTTGGTTTTTCTCTTTATTTCTTTTTTGTCAATTATTTTTTAATCAAAAACGAAATTAAAGAAAGAACCTAAAACTAAGGGACGAAGAACAGGATTGGGATTGTAAGAACAAACCGTTTCCAAGCTCTATACCAACTGATGCAATACAGAATTCGAAAACAAGAAAACAAGGATAAAAGCAAGACGGTCAATGATCTATGAAGACAACAAGTAGGAACTAGTCTAGTTACCTTCTTGATGAAGTCGAGGAGAACCTATTATATACAAACAACCCTCAAGACAACGATGGCTTTGCAAATTGTTTGATCAAGCAAAGGAACAAGTTCAATTTGGAATCACACCAAAAATAGGACAAGTTCACGCACAGAGAGTTTTGGAGAACCTAAGGAGGTCGCCGATTTTTGTGTATTGATTAATAATGTAAGGTACTGAAAATAATGTAGTCTTTAGGCTTATATTGAATGAGCCTTTATCTAAATCAACTACGAAAAGAATAACTATCAAAAAGGCCAATAATTTGGCTAAGTCTCCTTATGGTCAGGCAGGACCCCAAACAAATAATCCATGTCTTCCATAACAACTTAACAATACAACATAAACATAAATGTGCATGATCAACGTCACACAAGTGCATCTTCAATGCAAATATCTTCAACGCCTCACACAAAGTGTATCATCAACGCCTGGCTCTTCTTCACCATTAAGTGTGCATTATGCAGTTCCTTAGCTTGATTCTTCATGAATGGTCTTGAAGGCACAAACATATCTTGACCAGGCTGGCCTGCATCATAAGCACATCAAGTTTTTCTCCCACGATTTGGCATCATAACTTTCATTTGAAACACGACTCAAAGCCATGATATTTTAATACACATATGATTCTTTGACACATTCCCGAAGGAGAACCTAGTGTGATAGTACTAATACGAACATCTTTCCACACTTTGCTTACTCAGGATAGTCGAATTTATTAGGATTAACTTGGAATATGGGAATTACGAACTTGAGCCAATCATACTTGTAATTTACGGGGACATTATGGAGTTCGATTTTATGAGAGTAGCTTAGCCAACATACCTCGATTTGAGTTTTCCTTAAATTACTATAATGATACGGAAATCCTAGAAACTTCAAACTATTTTGAGACATAACAAAATTGAACACAAATTAGGATGATATTCATGGTTTCAGCTCATTTAAGTATTTTATCAAACACTAGGTCTGCGAATTTGATTACAAGGTTCTTCCACAAGATTTCCTTCACTCCACAACAAACTCAATACCAAGAGTTTACCCATACTAGTTCAATTACCTCCCCACCATCCTCATAGCTACATACATGTATAAATAACAACTCTCATACCCAAGAAACTCCCACCTATCGTCTACCCAAACTGGAAATTGAAGACTAGGGTTGGAACCTTACCTCTTGGGCGAAAATTATGTGAGATTTCTTGTTGAATTTATAGCTTGGACAAAATCTTGGTGGACAAAGCACTTGGGGCTTCCTTCTCTCTCTCTGGAACACTCCCCTCTTCTCTCTAAAATGTAAGTTTTTTGCCTTCAAAATAAGCCCCAAGGGCTTTTAATCAAAATAGGGCCAGTATTATAAGAATAGAAGAATGGACTGAATTCCAGATCACGCTATAGACTAGGCTAGGCAAGCTCTGTAGCGAGCTACAAACCAGGCTTCATGAGGGATATAGTATGGTCCAGCGCACTACAGACCAGGATATGTGAGGGATATAGCACGGTCTGACGTGTGAGAAGATGGGCGACTCGAGGTCAAAATGATTCAACTCCCCAATGCACTGTTCAACTCAAAAATTCCGAAAATACAATACATTAGCCTATATAGGCGCCGCAGAACCTTAAATTACTTGCCTGAAATTTACGGGGACTTATATACGCCCAAGTCTAAATTCACCATACAAACCTATTGAAATCATAAAATCCCAATTCCAAGGTCGTTTACTCAAAAGTCAAACCTTGATAAACCCTTCCAACTTAAGGCTTCCAAATTGAGAATCACTCTAAGAAATCAATTCTAAACCGTGTGAACATAAAAACAACCATATACGCAAGTCATAATACATCATAAGAAGCAAATAAAGGGCATAAATTGCCGAATTGAATGCTAAAGTTCAAAACGACCGATTGGGTTGTTACAAAAACGGCAAAGGTAACGGGTCAAAATCATCATCGTCCACCTAGCGTTTAGCAGCTGCTATGGCACCCAACCAAAGAAACTCTCCCATTTTTATTTGGAGAGGGTTATTTCTGTCGTACATGTTCCTAAAAAGTATAAAAGGTTTTGTAAACCTATTTTTCGTAGGTTGGACATTATTGGGTGGTAAGATCAACGTGGGGAGCAATTTCAGAGACAAAAATCATCGATCTTCATTCCTTCAACATTTCATAGTAATTTATTTATGCAAAATACATGATGATTGTTACTACAACTATGATTTCCTAAGTACTCTAATTTGAAGTTTATAATTGCATCACTGTTAATTAGAATTATCATTGTATGGTTGTTTCTTTAATTCTAGTTTTATGTTGTGAATTGTTGTAGCTACCGATTCACCACACTATCTCTACTACGCTTGGAAGAGCCATGTTCAGATTAGAGTAAAATTAAAGAGAGTTTTTTTATGGACATGTAGCTCAAGGAAAGATTTCGCGGTTTCAATAACAATATGCCTAATTGTCTTGCTTAGTTGAATGCCCAATTCTACTTCATGATAGATTCAATACAATAGGAATATAAGGTTGATATATTGTGGATAGATGGATAGTACTGTGGAAACATGTTATTTATATGAACGCTCCGGTCAAGTAGAAATCGTAAATAATTTGGATTAACAAGTGCATATTACGAACTAAATAGGACCGATAAGCCGGCCACAACCCTGGAATATTTATCTCCTCCGATTAAATTTTCGTGACAAATTCTTGCACACTTGTTAGTTAGCTAATTACTTATTTGCTTATTTTTTGGCAATAGTAGTCTTAGCAGGAAAACCAAAGCCAGGTCCGTTGCTATGCTTTTTCGGGAAGGACCGAGGTTGTTGCATTAGATTTTGTCATACACAGGTATTGTTTTGGTCTGTCATAGGGATGCATCAGTTTTATTTGATCCAGGTTCCACGTGTTCGCATGTGTCACCTTACGTTGCTCCATAGTTGGATATATTTGGTGATTCTTTGAGTGCCCTGCATATGTGTCTATGCCTATGGGAGATTCTATCATAATAGACCGCATTTATCGATCGTGTTTGGTCAATATTGGGGGTTATGAGACCATGGTTAACCTTCAGCTACTCATTAAGGTGGACATTGACGTGATATTTGGCATGGATTGGTTGTCGCCCTATCATGCTATTCTGGATTGTCACACTAAGACCATGACATTGGCTATTCCAGGATTGCCAGGGTTGCCATAGTTGCAGTGGAGAGGTACATTGGATTATGTTCTTAGTAGTGTGGTGTCGTTCCTAAAGGCACAATGGATGGTTGAGAAGGGGTGCTTAGTATATTTAGCCTTGTGTGGATGTCAGTGCTGATACTCCTACCGTTGAGTCGGTTTCAGTAGTTAGAGATTTTCCATATGTGTTTCCAGCACACCTACTGGGCATGACGCCCAATAGGGATATCGATTTTGGTATTGACCTGGTGTTGGGCACTCAGCCCATTTCTATTCCACCATATCGTATGGCACTAGTAGAGTTAAATGAATTAAAGGAACACCTTTAGAAGTTTCTTGATAAGGGTTTTATCCAACCGAGTATCTCGCCTTGCAGTGCTCCAGTTCCATTTGTGAAGAAGAAAGACGGCTTCATAAGGATGTGTATTGATTACAGGTAGCTGAATAAGGTTACAGTCAAGAACAAGTACCCACTACAGCGTATTGATTATTTGTTCGACCAACTTCAGGATCCTCGGGTGTTCTCGAAGATGGATTTGAGGTCAGGGTGTCATCAGCTGACCAATGCCCCCATAGCCTTTAATCACTTGATGAACAGTGTGTTCTGTCCATATCTTGATTCTTTCATCATCGTGTTCATTGACGACATATTAGTGTATTCTCGCAGCCGGGAGGATCATGAGCAGTGCTTGAGGATCGTACTCCAGACCTTTAGGGAGAAAAATCTATATGCTACATTCTCCAAGTATGAGATTTGGCTTGATTCAGTGGCATTTTTGGGCCATGTGGTGTCTAGTGAGGGGATTAAGGTGGATTTGAAGAAGGTGGAGGCAGTTCAAAGTTGGCCCAGACCGTCTTCTGCTACTGAGATCCGGAGTTTTCTAGGCTTGGCCAGGTATTATCACCACTTTGTGGAGGGGTTTTCATCTATCGCAGCTCCTTTGACCATATTGACTCACATGGTGCCCCATTCAGGTGGTCCGACGAGTGTGAGGAGAGCTTTCAAAAGCTCAAGACTGCCTTGACCACAACTCTAGTTCTGGTTTTGCTTTCAGTATCGAGTTCTTATACAGTTTATTGTGATGTTTCTCGGATTGACATTGGGTGTGTATTGATGCAGGAGGGTAGAGTGATTGCTTATGCTTCACGCCAGTTGAAGCCCATGAGAAGAACTACTCGGTACATGATTTAGAGCTGGCAGCCATTGTTCACGCATCGAAGATTTGGAGGCACTATCTCTACGGCGTGTCTTGTGAGGTATTTACAAATCACAGGAGTCTACAGCACTTAATTAAGCAAAAGGATCTGAACATGAGGCAACGGAGGTGGTTAGAGCTATAAAAGGACTATGATATCACCATTCTTAATCATCCCGGGAAGGCCAATGTGGTGGTCGTTTGAGCAGGAAAGGTGAGAGCATGTGTAGTCTTGCATATATTCCAGCTGGAGAGAGACCGTTAGCATTGTATGTTCAGGCCAACTAGCTCGTGAGATTGGATTTTTTGGAGCCTGGCCGGGTTCTTTCTTTCTTTATTTCATGGTATTCTTTGTTTGAACGCATCAAGGCACGTCAATATGATGACCCCCACTTGCTTGTCCTTAGGGATACAATGTAGCACGGTGATGCCAAGAAGTTTTCTGTTGGAGATGATGGGGTGTTGCGAATGCAGGGTCAGATTTGTGTGCCCAATGTGGATGGTTGCATGTATTGATTCTTGAGGAGGCACGCAGTTCGCGATATTCCGTTCATCCGGGTGCCGCAAATATGTACTAGGATTTGGGTTTGCACTACTGGTGGAGTATGTGGCTCTCTGTTTGAACTGTCAGCAGATGAATTACGAGCATCAGAGACCAGGTGGTTTGCTCTCTAGGGTTGATATTCCAGAGTAGAAGTGGGAGCGTATCACCATGGATTTTGTAGCTGGAATTCCACAGACCTTGAGGAAATTCGATGCAGTGTGGGTCATTATGGACAGGCTGACCAAGTCTGTTGTCTATCAGTTTAGACAGCGACACATAGTTCACATTGAATTTTTGGAGAGCTGTGCATCACAGATCTAGCTGAGCATGACATTTCATCCCCAGACAGACAGACAGTCTGAACACACTATTCAAATATTGGAAGACATGCTACGTGCCTGTAATATTGATTTTGGGGTTCATGGGATCAGTTCCTACCACTCGCAGAGTTTGCCTACAACAACAGCTATCGATAGAGTATTCGGATGTCTCTTTATGAGGCTTTATATGGGACGCAGTGTCATTCTCCAGTTGGTTGGTTTGTGCCGGGGGAGGATAGGTTGTTGGGCATTGATTTGGTTCAGGATGCCTCGGAGAATGTGAAGTTAATTTAGGATCGATTTTGTACATCACAGTACAGACATAAGAGTTATGCTGATCGAGGGCTTGTGATGTAGCGTTCATGGTAAGAGAGAGGGTCCTGCTTAGATTTTCACCCTTGAAGGGTGTAATGATGTTCAAGAAGAAGCGCAAGTTGATCCCTATGTATATTTTTCCTTTTGAGATCCTTGAGAGGGTTGGTGAGGTGTCCTATATACTTGCATTGCAACCCAACTTATTGGGAGTTCACCTGTGTTCGTTTTCGTGTTCCGGAAGTATTTTTGTGATCCATCACATGTATTAGATTTTAGCTCAACCCAATTGGACAAGGATTTGACATATGTTGAGGAGTCGGTGGCTAAATTAGATAGGCAGGTCCCTAAGTTGAGGTTAAAGAACATTGCTTCAGTGAAGATTCAATAGATGGGTCAACCGGTCGAGGAGGTTCTGGGATGATTGGATGGGATCTCGGGAGCCTCAAGTGAGTTTCGAATCATTTTGACCTTGTTTGAAATTCCTGTTGACGTTTCTGCACCTGCGAGGTTTGGTCCGAAGATGCGAGTCCGCAGATGCAGACGGTTGGTCGCGGATGTAGAGTTAGGGGAGGAAGCTTGGTTTGCAGATGTGAAGGACCTTGCGCAAATGCGATAGCGCATGTGAACTTCCTTAATCGCAGAAGCAGAATGTTGTCCGCAAAAGTGGATGGCCGGAAGTTTAGTGGAACTTGCATAACCGAACTTTTGTCGCAAAAGCGACGTTGCAAAAGAGGCTATTTTGGTCGCAGAAGTGAAAGTGCTGGGCGGAACATATTAAGTCGAGGGTTTTGCTTATTTTATCATGGTTTGAGATTGAGAGCTCAGATTTAGGCAATTGTTTTGGCAATTTTTACCACTTGGATTGGGGTAAGTTTTACTGACTCCGATTTGATTATTATTCATTATTCCATCCTTTATTTTAGCATTTGATTGGCTATTTTAAGAGTGAAAATTTGGGAATTTTGGCAAAACTTTTCTAAAATAAAAATAGTGATTTTAATCCCTATCAGAGTCGGCTTTGGCTAAAACTTCTATATTTGGACTCGTATTCGAATAGATAATAGGGATTTGTGACTTTTGTCGAGTTTCGAAAAGCGAACCCGGGTTGAATTTTTTATGAATTTTTGATATTTGATAAAGATCGGAACTTTAGTAATTGGAATTGATTTTTTAGCCGTGTTTGATGTTATTGAGTTATTTTTTGCTAGATTTGACCCGTTTGGAGGCCCATTCGGGAGGCAATGGATTTTTAGAGTATTGATTTGGCTTGTCTGAGGTAAGTATCTTTCCTAACCTTGTGCAGAGGTATACCTTTAGGATTTGGCCTTAATATTTTATTTGTATTGTGTGTAAACCAATGTGTACATGAGGTTACGAGCATATACACGGGTACTATATGTAGCTTAAGACAGGATTAGACCTTAGGCTATTAATATGACTTAATTTGAGGATGTATGAAACATGCTTAATCACTTTGTGGCTACGTGAACATAATCACTACAATTGTTTTAGCCGTAGTAATACTTTATTTTTGAAACACCCATCCATATTTTATTAATTTTCATGTCCTTGTGCACTTTGGTGATAGATAAATTATGAGTTTATATCTTTGATAAAATTTTCCATTGTTGTTTTGTGATTATTGTGGCACATATGGACATGTTGAGCAAATTGTTTGGGTGATGGCATGAGATTTTTTCCGTGCAATTGTGATTGTGATTTTGTTAGGACAGAGCGATATGGTTGGATGTTGTGATTATATCAGGGTGGAGCGATACGATTGGATATTGTGATTATTGCAGGGCGGAGAGAAACGATTGGATATTGTGCTTGTGTCAGGGCGAAGTAATAAGTTAAATATTGTGATTATGTCCGGGCAGAGTGATATGGTTGGATATTCTGATTGTGTCAGGGTGGAGTGATAAGGTGGAATATTGTGATTGTGTCAGGGCGAAGCAATAAGGTTGGATATTGATATTGTCTAAGAGTGAAGTGATAAGGGTGGACATTGTTATTGTCATATAAATGTGGGCACTAGGTGCCATATGTTTGTATTTCTATTTGATGACTTGTTGTTAAAGCTAAACCTTTACTTGCATTGAGTTGTTATCACTTGCTCTAAGATAGATTGTTGTTATTATTTTCTGTTACACATTCTATTGTCAGTCTTTGATGTATTGCATATGTTATTTGATTAGTGAGTATCACATTACTGGAACATCGTCACAATTTCACCAAGGTTAGTCTTGATGATTACTGGGTACCGACTGTGGTGTACCCATACTATACTTTTGCACATTTTTGTACCGGCCTAGGTGTTAGAGGCAGCGGTCCTATGCAATGAGAGCTTGCATTGATTGCGAGGATTCAATGTAGAGTTGCATTGACCATCGCAGCCCCCTTGGAGTTCCATCCTTTCATTAATAGTGTTATTTTTTTATCCGAATAGTATTGTATACTGAGATATTCTTATATATTCAGTTAAAACTCGTGACTCTGCACTACCTAGTTCTGGGAAAATGTATTGAGTATTGCCATTTCTTGCTTGTGTTAACTCTATTTTCGCTTTTATACTAAACTCTGCCTTATTATATCATGTTATATTGTTTTAATGTTGTTAAGTGATACTTAGAGATTAAGTGTCATTGCGACCCTTTGGTAGGATATTGGGTGACATTGGGTCATATAAATACATCGTAAAATGATATTTTAAGGGAGACACAATACTTTTGGAGGCAAGAACATGTTACAAGCAAGGCCAAATATTCGACAATGAATTTTTCTTTTTTCTTCCTATTTTCATTGTTGGTTATAGATTTTAGTATTGTAGTATTACATACTATTATGAGTAGCAATATTCTTATCTAGGGTTTTGATGGAACCTTTTGTAGGATAAATTCTTATTACGTTTTTATGTAATTGAGCATTGAATTTCTCTACTTGTTCAACAACGTTCTTGTTTCAGTTGATTGAATAACCATCGATTTACTGTGCCTATTTATTAAAACAAGTATAAATAGTATGTATTTGGTTTTGAACAAGTATAAGTAGTATGTGGGGGGGGGGGGG